>JAVJIF010024090.1:0-86925 GCA_038442645.1 Agave tequilana | reverse complement strand
GCACCGTGTCGACTCCATCGGGTTGCACCAATTTGATTGCCTACATATCCCCTACTCAGGAGATCAGGCCATCCGTAGTTCATCCAAACGAGTTCCACTGAGCTCAAGCAACTGAAACTGAATCTGCAGCAATAAACCCAACTGGTTGAGTCATATGAACCTCCTTACCAATATCCTCATGGAGAAAAGCATCTTCAATTTGAGCTTGTCTAGCTTACTAATTTGAGATTCACGTTTCTTCCTTCATTTCTGTGGATTCAACTTGGTTCCTTTCGCTGCAACTAATTCAACATATTCAATATCCATCACGGCTACATGATCTCCACCTGGTGTCTCACATCCGATTAGATCTCTATTGATACTGAACCAATTGAGGTGGTGAGTAGCATCGACCTCCACCCGCTGCGATACATCCTTGGTTTTCAATCTTTCTACCTACTGAGAGATAGTAGACTTCAACAATGAAGTCTCATTAAACGTGACATTCTTGCTCAACACAATCTTCTTATTTTTGTGGTCCCATAACTTGTAACCTTTCATATTTCTCTTGATACCCAAAAGTACAAACTTTTTTGTTCGCGGATTTATCTTGTCATCTTTGACACTAAAGTAGGCCGAATATCCAAAGACCCGCAGAAATTATAGTCTTGAGCAGCTCCACTCAACCAAATATTCAACGAGTTTTTACCTCCTATCGCAGTCGACGATAGTCTGTTCATGAGATGACCTAGCATATTCCAAAGCCTCAGCTCAGAAAGACTTGTCAATTGTGCATTAGACAACAACACCGAACTTTCTCCAGAAAAAACGGTCTATCTCCTTAGCCATCCCTATGTTTATCAGTTTTGAAATGAATACCAATCCCATTGTTCTGTCCAAATTGAAGGAATTGATCATTGTACTCCCCAACGTTATCAATTTGGAGCACCCTGATCTTCCTATCAGTCTGTTTCTCCATTATATTCCTCCACTTCACTAACATATTTAGAACTTCAAATCTTTGTCTTATAGGGTATACTCAATATCGCCTAGATATATCATCAATAATCGAGACAAAGTACCGATGGCATTCAAGTGATGCGGTCTTGGTAGGACCCTAAACATTAATGTGAATATAATCAAGAAGACTTCTGAGCGGTGAGTTGTTGAGGTCAAATTTACTTTCATCTTCTTATCCAGAACACCATGTCCATCAATTTTTATTTTGTAAGTAGATTCACCTTTCAATATCTTTGATTTGCAAACGCTTCCAAGGAGTTCAAACCAACTTGTTCGAGACTCATCTGCCATAACTTGGTAGAGTCGTCTTTCAAATGTTTTGAAACTGTCAAATTTTCTGTAACTGCACTACCCTTCAAATAGTACAAATTATTGCATCGAGTGCCCTTCAGAACTACCAATGAGCCACTGGACATCTTGAAAATGCCTTCTCCAAGAGTCTCTCTTAGGCACTGCGTTTCTAAAGCTTTAATCAAAATCAAATTCTTCTGCAACTGAGGTACATACTTCACATCTTTCATCTCACTTATCATTCCATCAAACAACTTAATATGTATTGTACCTATCCCTTCAATCTGGCATGTATATCCGTTACCGAATGACACCAATCTTTCATCTAGTTTTTTAAAACTAGCAAATCACTCCCGTTTGGGACAAACGTGATAGGTAGCACCCGTATTCAAAATCCACTCAAATTCCTCTGAATAGTAGTCAATAGGGGTGATAGAAAGTGAATAACCAAATGAGTCAGAATCATTACCATGCGTCTGTGTGATGTTGGACTCTGATTTAGATTCCTTCTGCTTCGGTTTGATTTTTGGACAATCAATCTTTCAGTGTCCTCTGCAGAAAACGTTGCTGCTTCTTTAACTCTTCACGACCACCAGTTTGGAACTTTTCAAACTCTCCCTTACCCTTCTTATGATTAGACACATCCCTCTTGCAGTCATCACCTCTGTTGTTTGTGCCTTCGGAAGAAGACTACTTGTCCTTATTTCTCACTTCGTAATTCATAAGAACAACCGATACATCACGATAGTTAAGTGTTTGTTTACAATTGATCAAGGTTAGGACGAAGGTCTCATATTCTTCATCAGGAAGAGAATTCAGAAGATCTTCGATTGCCACACCTACGTTAATTAGGTATGCAAGAAGTTCCGTGTAGTTATTTCATATGATCATCAATGGAGAGTCCTCTCTTTAACTGAAAGCGGTAAAGCCTCCTCTTCATATGCAATTGAATCTCGATGTTCTTCGTTGGATACTTATTTTTGAGGATCTCCAAATCTTCCTTGCGAAAGTCTCATACAATACATGATACTTAATGTCTTGTGTCAAACAAGACCTGATTATGTCATATGCAATTCGATTCATCTTGTCCCAATCTTTTTCAGAAGTCTCCTCCGGCTTTTCTTTCAGACGTAAAGAGTTTTCGAGGTTTGATGTCGTCAGGGCATCCATGTCACCTGACATCTCCACATCCCAAAATTGTTTGTGCCATCCAATTTTACGGCATCAATCTTTACCTTCTACTGATTAATCTCGACCATACTCCTCCAGAATACGACGCCAAACACAATGCAGAAAGCCAAAGAAAACAGGATTAGATCCAACTAGATAAAGATAGAATTTTACCTCAAAGTGAAAACCTTGAAGAGTTTCCTAAGTGATCTACTCCACCAAATTTGATCACACGAGCAATCCAAAATGATATTCTGAGATCAACATATGATCCCACAAATAGTCCCAACGCCACTCCGAGATCGACACACACTCTCTGCCGAACGAATCACGATGCTTTTGAAATCGATACACGATCTCATACTGAACTTGGGATGCTCTGATACCACCTGCTGTGCTTTTCGTAGGAATCCAAATTACTTGCGATCACCAAGACTAGCGTTCATAATACCGAGTCAATCTCAAACCAATATGACATGAACAAAACAAACAAAGAGAAGAAAGCAAGAATCACGAATTTAATGAGGTTTGACAATTTGCCTACGTTCTCGGGGTAGAAGGGGAGAGAGATCTTATTAACCAACCAATTACATGATACAATCAATAGGGGCAATACCTCTCTTTATTAGTCACAGAGTTCATGAAAATAAGAAAAAAAACACTCTGAATTCGGATCAGAAACGAACTCTGAATCCTATCTAGAAACTGCCCAGAGACCAAATGTTGTCTACAGACTGAGCCAGTTTGCACCAGTCCCGACTCTCAGGAAATGCCTGTCACAGTCATGGGGACCTGTCAACTCTCTCGACAACCAAGATGGTATGTCAACAGATAAAGTAAATTGCTGCTCCCTGTTGGCGTATTCATATATCTGCTGCATCTTAACACTTTATGTAAATTCTGTACTAATAGCAAAGAGTTAAAAACTTCACCATTAAGATTTCACGCTCTCTCCTCACGGTATGAAGTTACGTGAGTGATCAGAAACAGCTCAAAAAGTAAACAGAACAGTCAGTCAGCCCCCAAAGTAGACTCCAATTCACATAACAGAGAGGACTCAAGATCTCCACCCGTGACAATTAAACCTAGACACATGACACGAAAAATTAACATCACCGTCTCTTTTTTCCTCTCATGCAATCAAATGATGCACAACAACCTCTTCAACCTTCCTAAAACCTCAAAACCCCTTCGCACACCACAAGAAAATCCCCAATCTCTTATTCATCCCCGTGATCACCCCCCTGATCTTCCAACCACCTCACCCACAAACAAACAACAAAGAAACAAATCAGAAAGAAAGAAATTGTTGTGGCTCCCAACTCATATGCATGCATGCTCACGCTCAAAAGGCATCACAGTGACATTTCTCCAACACACCACCCTCTATAAAATCTCTCTCCAATTGTCCCTCCATTAGCTCATGATCACCGGCTAGCAAAATCAAAAGCCATGGCCAGCGGCTCCATCTCTCCTCCACATCACGTCATCGATATCCGGCAGGACGCCACCGATGCTGACGACATGCAGTGGCGCAGCGCGCCGCTGAATCGGCAGAGACAGCCGAGGCGCATCGACCGGCAGGTGTCGCTGGAGACAGGGTTCGCGGTGCTCAACGGCAAGGAGGGCGGTAAGGCGTCGGCCAACGGCGGGGGCGGTAGTGAGAAGAAGGCGGCCCTCCGGCGGAGCGGGAAGAGCATGGGACCAGGGATGAGAGTGGGGGAGGAGCAGCAGGGCGGGGGGAGGAATAAGGTGATTTCAGCATGTTCAGGACGAAGTCGACGCTGGTGAAGCAGATGTCGATGATGCCGATGAAGAAAGAGAGCGAGGGGATGCGAATGGGAATATTAATGATTATAATAATAATAATAATGTTGAAGGTGGGGGGTTGGGAGGTGGGGCGGCGGCGGCGGTGGTGGTGGAGGAGAGGGTCAGGACGGGGACAAGAGCGTTCCAGCGGCCGGGAGGTACTTCGCGGCTCTCCGGGGGCAGAGCTTGACCAAGTCAAGGTAAGCAAAGCACCACCACTGATCCACCCCCTCTTTGTAGGATCCAATTTGTATGGTAGTAGTTGCGCGTTCTCAGGTTTGGTTCAAATCGATCACTTATGTTAAACTAGTACACCGTCATGCGAAACCGACTGATCGGTCAAAGGAAGAGAAAGAAGAAAGAGAAAAAGAAAGAGGAAAGCTCACAGAAGAAGAAAAAAGAGAGTTGACGTTTGCTGTCTCTCGGATGAAGACGGACGGGCAAAATTTTCACGTGAATCGTGAGAGAAAACCTCCAATCGATGGGTTTAGAGAAACAAACACTTGTTGCAAGTAGCCAATCATTTTCACAATTAGTTGTAGATGTTATTAATAGTTAACGATGCGTAAGGTGGTTTGCAACGTTGTATAACTAACATCTCTCTCTCCAAATAAAACCTAACGAATAGAGTCATCATTTTCTTTTATCTTACCACATATTGATCCAGTGCTGCAACTGCAGGACACAGAGGACATTCTCCTTCCAAAAGACGAGCTATGGCCGTTCCTCCTCCGCTTCCCAATCAACTGCTTCGGTATCGCCCTCGGCCTCGGCAGCCAGGCCATC
Source organism: Agave tequilana (assembly GCA_038442645.1). Taxonomy (NCBI): domain Eukaryota; kingdom Viridiplantae; phylum Streptophyta; class Magnoliopsida; order Asparagales; family Asparagaceae; genus Agave; species Agave tequilana. The sequence goes on along the minus strand of JAVJIF010024090.1, from coordinate 81,870 downwards.
CTCTGGAAGGCTCTCTCCACCAGCCCCGCCACCGCCTTCCTCCACATCAGCCCCGACATCAACCTCGTCATCTGGCTCATCGCCCTCGCTCTCCTCCTCACCGTCTTCCTCACCTACGCCCTCAAATGCCTCTTCTACTTCGAGGCCGTCCGCCGCGAGTACTCCCACCCGGTCCGTGTCAACTTCTTCTTTGCCCCGTGGATCGCCTGCATGTTCCTCACCATCGGCGCGCCTCACGCCTTCCTCCAGCAGCACCTCAAGGCAATCCACCCGGCATTGTGTTGCCTGTTCATCGTGCCCATATTCTTTCTCGAGCTCAAGATATATGGACAGTGGTTATCAGGAGGGAAGCGAAGGCTGAGCAAGGTGGCGAACCCGTCGTCGCATTTATCGGTCGTCGGGAACTTCGTCGGGGCGATTCTGGCAGCGAGCATCGGTTGGGTCGAGGTCGGGAAGTTCCTGTGGGCGATCGGGCTGGCTCATTACCTTGTGGTGTTTGTCACCCTCTATCAGAGGCTGCCGACAAGCGAAGCACTACCGAAGGAGCTCCACCCTGTGTATTCCATGTTCATCGCCACCCCGTCGGCAGCCAGCGTCGCCTGGAAGGCCATCTACGGGGAATTCGACGCCGTTTCCAGAACCTTCTATTTCATCGCCCTTTTCCTCTACATCTCTCTCATTGTCAGGATCAATTTCTTCAGAGGATTCAGGTTAGCATATCCCTGTTGCCTCACGTTTGCTTATCTATATCATTTCTCCTCTCTGTGCGCCTATTTCTCAGCTCTCTTCTGCTGATTGCAGGTTCTCTGTGGCTTGGTGGGCTTATACATTTCCCATGACTACAGTTTCCGTGGCAACGATTAGGTACGCCGAAGCAGTTCCCTGCTTCTTCAGCAAGGGGCTGGCTGTGAGCCTCTCGCTCATGTCGTCCACCATGGTCTCGGTCCTGCTCGTGTCCACTCTGCTCCACGCCTTTGTGTGGCGAACCTTGTTCCCCAACGACCTCGCCATCGCCATCACCAAGAAGAAGAACAGGCACGGCGCTCCCAGGCCGAAAGCCAAGGAGAAGACGGTGAAAGCAGCCATTGACATCAAGCGGTGGGCGAAGGAGTCTTCGCGTTCGCTTGTTACTTCCATAACCAAGAGCAACTCAGCAGAAAAGGATGGTGATCGTAGTCAGAGGGGGCACGTTTAACCCATGAGGAGGAAAAAGAGGATGTCAAATTGTCAATTAAACTAAGACGAGAGTTTCAGCTGGTTATCTTTCTTTCAGCGAGAAATTTTTGATATATCAATATTTATATGTATACATTTCATTTACCAGGCTTATACATGAAAATTAAGCATTCGATGATCTTATAGTAAAAGGCATATACGTTTCATAAAACATTAAGAAAGTTACTTTTTAGTTCTTTGATCAGCAAAATATCAGTATAGCATGACGAAAAGAGAAAAATCCTCGTGGCCCACGGTACCAAATTAATACATGAAAATGCATCACTTTTAACTTCCTCATGGAGAATTGCTCTGATTTTCAAAATTTATATTTTTACAAATTTATCGTCAGAAACTTGAATAAAATTTCAGCGTACCTGTTCTATTCTACATCACCTGTACAGTAAGCAAAAAACACAATATCCATTTTTGATAGCGTACCAGAGGAAACACAATGATCAACGGCCTTAAATAACACTGAAAACATATTTCTATATGATTTTCAGAATGTCAAACAAAACAGTTCTTTGAGATGTATAACAGCAGAACCTGTACAGCTTTCACCAGCTGCATTTTCGTGGGCCGCTACTGAGTTCTCACGCTTCAGATTCCCCTGTTGCTCCTGTTGCTTCACATTTACAAGCCCCATTACGAAGCAGGCAATGCCTCTCTTATTATCAAACTGATCAGATACTGCAGCCTATGATGTATAAAAGAGAGGATAGCAATTCCAAAAACTGTACTTTGTAATGCAGGGGCAGAATTCGGGAAACACAGTATATAGACATATCAGAAACGTTTTTCCTTGCATGTAGCGCAGCAACGCCTCTCTGTATGCAGGGGCTGTTTCTTTGAATTCCGCAGGCTCAGTGAGCCTAACTATAGTCAGCATAAAGTGAAACTCAGATGCCATCACCGGATGCTCATACTTTGGCTGCAATCCCTGAATAACATGTTATAAGAAACTAAGCACTTCAATATGGTGAGAGGTATTATCGGCTAATTATTCTTATACAATCTTTAAAAGCAAAGTGCTAGAGCCTAGATTAGTCCAGATAGAAATTTAAACTTGGCAAGATTTATAATAAGAGCAATGTTACCATTTATTTTCATTTATTTATTTTGTTGTTTGTTTGTTTGTTTTGTGTTTGTTTAGACGTTTTAGTTGTTTCCATAAAGTAGAAGGTAGTAAAATAAGAAAATAGTGTGATTGATTACAAATGTGATGGTTGATTATTAAATCACAACATAAATTGGTGGAAAATAACCTGTATTTTTTCTCTCCAAAAAACAAAAAAAAACAAAAATCCTTGCATGTATTCATTCGCATACAGAAACTGACACCAAATAGAAAATCGAAACTGCACAAGTGCAGTGTAGAAAGCAAGACAGAGCAACAAAATTACTTTCTGCCGTCCTTCAGCTGAGGTGATGTTTACGTGGGGAGATTACATCCCATCCCCTTCTACAAACTAGTGTTCTTTAAACCTTTTTGATGGATTGGGGGTGGGGTTTTCTTCTTCTCTTTTTTTTTTTTTTTTTTTTTGGGTTGGGGGGGGGGGTGGTGGGTTGAGTTTGTTTATATAATTGCTGTTGTAGCTAAATGAAGGACTATTGTGCAAGCAACTTGTGAACTAAAAGCTTGTTTAATAGAAATAATATTTAGAGTATTTAGAATTCTAATAGTATTCGGATTCAAAGTTAGAATAAGATTTGGTCTTATATGATCTATACAAGGAGATAGTCTTATGGATTTATGTAACTTGTATTTTGTAGTTCATTTCAGTATCAATAAAGATGTAGTTATTTAAAATCAATAGAGATTTACCTTTGTAAATATAACATGATACCAGAGCGTCAGGTTTAAGGAATTTCTTTATTTGTTTCCACAATCTTCTATGCAATTTAAATCTTCTTTACAATTTTTGTTCTTAGTCTTTCAATCCTTGTTAGCTTTGTTTCGTTCTTTAACAATTGTTGTTCTTCAGCAATTTCATCTCATATTTTGTTCAATTTGGAATTCTTCACTTTTGCCAATTTAGAAATTTTGTTAATCGGATGACTGAAATTGTTTCGCTCCTAGATCAGTAAGTTGGTGTCCGATTTTTTTATTATCAATTCCAAGTTTTTTGAGCGTTTGAAATGCAATTGTGGAAAGGAATTTGACGGATTCTACTGTTTAGAGTAGATTTTGTAAAGATTAGTGCGGAAATCAACGGTTTAAGAGCCGATTTCAACACTTTTAGCATGAAAATTTTTATTTGGTATTTTGGATTTTGAGATATTTTGTTTGAGATTGATTTCATTTAGTCACGCAATGAAAGATTAGATCTGCTGGTGAATGCGCTGAAAAGATTTAGTTTGGTTCCAATTCTTCGACAAATTTTTGGTTCGGACAGCTTCATTTAGGTTCAGTTTCAGTTTTTTTTCTTTGGTTCATCTCTTGGTTCACTTTAGATTTGTTTCAATTTCGATTATAGTTTGGAAAACTTCTCGTTTGGTTGATTTGATTTTTGACAATTTGGCGGCGTGTTTTCAGCAATTCCTCTCGGTTCATTTTGGTTGTCTTCAGTTTAGCTTGGCTCTTGATCTTGCAACTTCTGCAGAGAAGAAGATATATTTGAATTTTTTGGAAGATTTTTGGATTTGACTTTGGTGTTTCTGAAATTTGTTCTCGACAACTTGTCTTGGGTATTTCAGTAATTCACAATTTTTTCATCTACTAAGCTACTCGACAACTCGTCTGGATAATTCGTTGGCAATTCAGCATGAGCATTTCAACAACTTCAGTAATTTTAACACTTGTTTTTCAGTTTTTGTTAGGCAAACTCTAAAAGGGAATGTTAGATATAATGGAGTATATTATATTATAGAAATGATATTTGGAGTGTATGAAGTTGTAGTATTCGGATTCATAGTTAGAATAGCTTTGTTCTTATATGGTCTATATAAAAGACATAATGTGATGGATTTATGAAATTTGTATTGTAGTTCTCTTCAATATCAATAAAGATGTAATCTTTTAGAGTTAATGGAGATGTACCTTTATAAATCTAACAGATGTCACTATGTATCTAAGGTAAACTACCATTATATTAACAATCAAACAAAGTCCCCCTGATCTTCATTAATACACATCTTAGATCATGAACATCAAAACGTACAGTCGGTGGTGAAAAAAATTGAGAGTTTGGTGTTTTAGATGTGTCATTGGAGGAAATTTCCTCCATGATCACCGAAGCCCCGTTTATATATATATATATATATATATATATATATATATATATATATATATATATATATGAGAAAAATGTATATCAGCCCGCGGGCTGAGAGTACTCTCTCAGCCTGCGGTGACGTGGCTCAATTTGTCACCTCACTAACTTGCGGCCCGCTTATAGGAAGAAGTTAAATTACCAAATACCCCTTATAAAAAGCTACTTTTTCTTTAACTTTCCTTATTGTTTATTATTTTTTTGCCCAAAAGGCAATTTTTGGAGCACACGTTGTCAGACTAGTTTATTATTATTTTTTCCCCTTTCTTTTTGCCTCTCTTTATATGATTTAGGTTATTGATTATAAATTATTTTTTCCCCCTATTTCCTTACCTCTCTTTGTCAGATCTAGGTTCTCCTATATAGTTTATTTTTTTGTGTATATAATGTAAACAGAGACTTTGGTCGCAGTGTACATGGTTAATTGCGACCAAGGTCGCAATGTTGTTATTGATAAAGAGGGCCAGCATCTGCAATCTAGGGCCGCAGTACAATGACAGCGACTTAGGTCGCAGTACGTTAGGTAGGTGTTTCCTTTATATTAACACGCATATGTTGTTATTGATAAAGAGGGCCAGCATCTGCAATCTAGGGTCGCAGTACAATGACTGCGACTTAAGTCGCAGTACGTTAGGTAGGTGTTTCCTTTATATTGACACACATAGCGACCAAGGTCACAGAGTTGATTAATACTAAAGACCAGCAACTGCGACCAAGGTCGCGGTGTATTTTATTAAGACTCGGCCAACAACTGCGATCAAAATCATATATATTTAAAAAAAAAGTATGACTGCTTTAATTTAAAAAAAAGTCATATATATCCTTCATTTTAAAATTAACCTTAGAAAACAGATTCATATATATTTAAAAAAAATAAAATACAATTTTTAAACTTCTAATCCTCGTCATCACCATCGTAATCAGATTCGTCGTCAAGAGTATGACTGCTGTTGTATCACGGTAGAAAGAATATTAATTACTTCATTTAATTCAGTGTAATTAATATAGTAATTTTTATAAGATTTGATATACGCGAATTGATCTCAGGGTCGCATGGCTAATCCACCCTAGTCGCATATTAAAATCTTTTACATAAGGCATGGGAAAGAAGATTGCGACTTTGGTCGCAGTACTGAAGGAGGTCGCATTGTTGTACGATAGAATGCGACTAGGGTGGCAGACGTTATATAAAGAAGTTTTGTTATACAATGACTGCGACTAGTGATTGCGACTGTGTCGCAGTTGTCATATAAAATTGAAATTATATTATATTAGGTCGCATAAAAACGTTTTGTTATACTATGAGTGCGACTAGTGACTGCGACTGTGTCGCAGTTGTTATATTGTATTAAGTCTGCGACCATAGCATGTTTTTTAAATTTTCAATGCTTCTGCTTATTTTACATTATATTGATCTAATTTTTTTAATTATATTTTTCGATGTATTAAAATTACGAATTTTATAACTGTAGATATATTCAACTGAAATTTTGTTTGTTCATGACTTTATTCCACTTTAGAATTAAAAAAGGGGTATTTTTGTCAATTTGTTTCACGATTGTTTAGGCGGGATTTTTTTGATTTTTTTGGCGCCAACACACTGCGGCCGATGCGCCGGCTGAGAAACTCTCTCAGCCTGCAGGCTGAGGTACAGTAACCCCTATATATATATATATATATATATATATATATATATATATATATATATATATATAGAGAGAGAGAGAGAGAGGGAGGGAGGGAGAGACACACACACATATATGCATGTATATACACTCACAAATATATATAGCATAGTTTCAAATACCAATCGATTCAGCCATGTTTGAGAATTCTGTTTTGGTTTTGGTTTCAGACTCTTCTTACATTAAAGGTTTTCATTAGTTTCAATGCCATCTAAAGAAAGAAAAGTAATCAAGGTAATGAAATAGGTGTAGAGATAAATTCCTAAAAATTTTATCTACACTCAAATTATAAATTAGGAGAGTAAATCAATAACAAACACTAGAGAATTATATGAAACCCCGAAGAGGAAAAAATGACGGTGCAAAGAGTCTCAATTCGCTAAATTAGAGAGATTACAATGAGTTCTCAATACTTTATTATAATTCTGATTCTCTATGATTTGATCTCTTGTAAAGGAGGAAGAGTTCGGCTTTTATAGCTAAGGATTGATGAGCTGAGTCGTGGCCTTCAAGATCTCCGCCTATGGGTCATCCCTCAATCGTAACTGTATGTAACGCCTCTGCTGTAATTAGGTTGAGTGGCGTGTGATTATCAGGGTCGTGCTGGCTAGCGATGGTTGAGATCCATATCCGCATTCATAACCCCCATGTGCCTAATGGTTGTAACAGCTCTGACAGCCAGGTGGTCGGATGAGATTTGTTAGATGAGGTCGAGTTTCTGATTCCATGATCCACGAGACTTGCCAGGTGTCGCAATCTCGCAAGGGGTATAATTTTGACCCTTACAATAGATTAAAAGGTAAATAAATAATAACTTCATATTTGATAATATTCTTCATATAAAATTGGTTTAAATTAAAAAAATACTTCTAAAATGAAATTATATTTAATTATGAGTGCACCTTACTTGTTATAGCCAATAATAAACCTAAACAATTAAGTACCTAAACAAATCGATACTTTAACTTTAGAAACATAAATATACTCAAAATAGGATTTCTAATTATAAATAATAATAATAATTAACTTATTAAAATAATACAAAATTTGTTAAAAAAATTAATAATTAATATAGTTATAATCAATAATATTTTTTTTATGGAAAATACATAGAGCATGAATATTAGATATTTAGAAGTTGGCATAATTTATGCTTTTAGTTTCTTATTTAAAATTAGAGTTTTTAAATTTGAAAATAAACGAGCGATGCAGTTACAATACAATAATATAAAAGCTCAAATTTGCTCTCGGCAAAAACACTATTGTACTTTTGTAAGTAGGAATAGTAATATGTATGCGTTTTTGTGTGTGTGCGCATGTATCGTAGGTTGGTGATTTAAAAGAGTAGAGATTCAATTCTTGTAACATATTTTAAACTTAGGTGGGAGACTATCTACGCTTGTTAATTGTCCTCTTAAAAGGAGAACCATTGTGTAAATTTTAAGCAATAGTTTTCACACCAACATGTAGCTTAACTATGGCAAACAACCCCCAGATGTTTGTCTCTTAAGCATGAAGGGGTACAGCTTAGTGGATAAAAAAAGTATATTTTGTAAATTCCAACCGGAAATTTGAGTTCTCTTATAGGAATAATGAAGCCTAATTGTTTCGTACTCAAGTGCAGCTTACACATTGCAATCTCGTTGCAATACGCAACATTCTTGTTTTTTTTAATATCGAGATGGGTATAGTATAGCTTAGTGGATAAGAGAATAATATTTCATAAATTCCAAGGAGAATTTGAGTTCTCTCGCAGGATTAATGTAGTTAAAAAAGGTTCCCACATTATGACTACTTACTTTTCTAAAATAAAATGAATGTTTAGTATTTATTTATCACCCCTATACATGATAATTTTTGCATTAGCCCATCTACAAATTAAAATTTACAATTGTACCTTTGCATGCGAAATTTTGCATTACGTTAAAACCCTTTTTTAACAAAAAAAATTATTAAATATCTACATGTTAAGATTTACTTTCTTGCATATGCATCTCTTTTTTACACTAATTTTTTCTTTTAGAGGAAATTAAACTAACTATAAGCACACGTAAATTTGAAGTTTGCATATATTTAGGTAGAGAAAACACTCAAAACTAATATGTATTGTTTGTATGTCCTATCTATGAATGTAATCTTTTTACATTTACCTTAGAAAATTTTGGTGTTATAAACCATATAAAATTTGAAGCTTGGAAGCATCTTTTGGATAAATTTACAACTTGAAAGTGTATGTGATTATTTTCTGTTTTACACATGTTAAACCCCACATTTTTCAGTGAATAGGAAGTTTGTAGTGTAATCAAACTCTCGTCCTCTTTTACTCTTTTACATCCCCATCCCCATAAAATCATCCCTACAATTTATATGTATCTATTTTAATTACACGTGCTAGAAAACCTTTAATACCTGAAGGCATATCAAATCATAACTGGTGTAACAATACTCGAGTAATAACTAGTAATGCTCCGTAACAAGTAGTACTATATATGAGCCATGATATGTTACCTCAGCTTATTTGATTTTGATCGGTAATCAGGATGAGAAGCCAAACCCTCAAACCCCATCTGCTTGATACCACGCCTTCTTGAGTCTTCCTTCGCATGAATATCCTATATGAAAGTTGGGAATTGCATTTACTTTGTCAGCAGAATGGATTATCTTGTTTATGCTTCAAAGGTATGATTTCATGATTTTGCATTACCTTGTGGACTTGTATTTTGCAGTTTACTTTGTGCCCTTGTTGTAAAGTACAATTTACATTCTCTTTGCAATCCTTACAGCAATTAGTTCAAAAATATATGAGTATGGTATAAAATAACTTACAAAAGAAATATTTATTGTAAGTGAAATCAAACGGGAATGAAAACCTTATTAACTCCATGTGAAGGCCATACAAACATTGTGTTGGATGTAGGGGTGTGATGCATGTCAGCATTCAAAGAGAGCTGTAAAACACAAAAGAAAAAGCTTGCCACAGTAAGAACAATTGTAATCACGATTTAAAATCTCGAGATCAGCATCATATTGACCAATGGTTTTTAGCGTGGTTTCAACATCGGCTGATTCCGATATATATCGGCAATCTCATATCGAGTTTTGAGGTACATGATACTATTTTAGTGCTATAATATCAGCCGGGATTGAGGCCGAGATTGCTAATTTAGCCGATATGGCCGACACTGATGGCTGATATATGCGATGTTCATACTAAAACCATTAGTTGATACCAATATTAATTCTGAGATTTTAAACGTTAGTTTTTAGTATCAATATCGACCATCAATATTAGCAATATTGATTTCGATATTTATACATTAATATCACATCAGGTACCTGAAAACCCAAAAGCCAATACAATATTGCCGATATATATCAGAATCGGGCAATACTTGCAACCATGATTGTAATACATCAAAAGATGAAGAAAATTTGTATGCATGATGTCCTTGCTTAACAGAGATGAACTATGAACAAAAGGTACAGTGGGATTAGATTCCCAAAAGCTATAGGCCAAATTTGCTTCACTGAAATAATAGCAACAGTATGTTGAACAATGTTCTATTGTAAAGCATGAACGCATTCATGGAGCCAACCTTGTTAAAGAGTTCTGTCGGTGGATCCTGTTGACATCTTTTGCTTGTTGCAAAATTGAATTCCTGGTAGAAAGGGGAAACAAGGATGTGAAACAAAGATGGTATCTTCATAATGCATAAAGAAATTCACAATAAGATACCACGGGTTTCGTTGTTTCCCGCTTGGTACTTCGAAAGACACCAATATCCCCCTTGCTTGATAAGATCTGTAAATGAATGTAGGCAGGTTGTCAAGTTGTTATGGCAAGAACAACTGTAAAGAAATAATATAAGAACATATGATAATCTCAAACAGTTTTGCATAAAGTTAGTTTGTGGGTGGGTGGGCGTTAAAGGGCTAAAGAAGTGATAAAGTTTATCAGTATAGATGACTATAGTATACATGCTCAAAACTTTCATTGTGGCACCAAAGTGCATGGTGGGCCACCTCAATGGTAGATTCCCAGTTTCACCGTGATCAAAGTACCATTGAATAAGACTCAGTGCTCAGGGAAACTGCAGTCCGTAAGCAAGAAATCTTTATATTAAAGGAAAATGAATTGTAAGACCGTCTATTGCATGGCTCTAAAATGCCAAAATCCAATAATTCATCGGCTATACAAGTTATGAAGTGCTCATAATGATGAATGATGTTGATCATTCATTGGAATGCTCCACAGTATAGTTGGAACAACCACTAGACCATGTTCATGATGCATTGGAAATATTGTAATTGCTTGATATTGTTGTCTATAAATAAAGTTGTTATCACGAGCATACATCTCATAATTGAAAACTTAAATATGGTTATAATATCCCCAGTTAGTTTTTCTGCCTCTCAAAGCTAGTTATTTTTTCCGCTCAAGGCCTCACACGTGATTCAAGTATGTGTGAGCATTGAGATATTTTGACAAACAATGTTAGTCCACAAGCCATATGCTTAAGATTTTAGGTGCAACAGCTGTATAACAGGAAATAAAGATGTACAGATTGTACATCACAGATGCGTCACAGGTGCACGCATTTATACAGGCATTTCACCCTTTTAATTCAAAATATATAAAACAATGCAACACCAAGAATCCACTCGATGGAGAATTTATCTTAGAAAATTCATAAAAGTTAGGTCTTTTGTAGAAGTGGGTTTCTAATACAAGAGATGACAAATACAAATAAAGATTAGCAAATAGCAAGTATAATCTAATAGAGATTAAGAGGACAGCACATCACAATTTAACGTGGTTCGATCAATATAACCTACATTCATGGGAGAAGACAGTAAGAGGAATCCATTAATCAAAAGAGGGGAGAATACAAGAGATTACAACACTAATCTCACTCACCCAAAACCCACAACACCCAATTACAATAGGGTTTAATAAGAAAAAAGCGGGAGAAGAATGAGAGAAAGATTGTACACAAAGCCTCAGCTATCTTTCTCTTTTTCACGATTTAGAACTCGTGTAACCCTTCTTTTTATAACCAATGAACTCATGTCCCAACCAACATCATGTAATTGATAATGCCACAATCCTTAATGGCATGGTGGGTTGTCTCCATGGAAATAAGTCAAGAAAGGATGGTTGTAAAATCTTGTAGGTTGGCTGCAAATCTTGTAGGTTGGCTGCATGATCAAAATTCAAAAAAGAGGGCTGAGTGTACAAGTCATTTTTCACAAATTTCTACCTTGACTTGAACACATTATAAATCTCTTCACTTTAACTTGAACTGTATCAAGCGTTTTTTAAATCCTCGTTGTCTTCTCTAACCCTGAGGGACTTAACATTCGCCACTTTGAACATCAAGTAATTCAAGAGAGTGCTCGAACTTAAGTAATTTGAGACAATACTCGAACTTGCGAATGTACGGGCTTTGTCATTATATCTGCTGGATTATTTGCAGTATCAATTTTCATAACCTTGATGACTTTAATTTCTCGAATGAAATGATACATGACACAATGTGTTTGGTTCTCTCATGATACATCTGGTGCTTCATCAGATGTATAGCTTTCTGGCTGTCACGAAATACCGTAGTTACACCTTAGTCTAAGCCGAGATATTTAACCAAACATCTTAACCAAATAGCTTCTTTCACTGCCTCTATAACTGTCATATACTCTGCCTCTGTACTAAATAAAGCAATTGTAAACTGTAAAATCACCTTCCAACTAATGGCGCAATCTGAAAGAGTGAAAACATAACCTGTCAGAGATCTTCTATCCAGATCGCCTGCAAAATCTGAATCCAAATATCCAGTAATTTTTGCATTCAGAATTAGCTTTCCTGTCAAAATACAAATCAATATTAGTAGATCCTTTTAAATATCACAAAATCTATTTCACTGTCTGCCAATGGCATTTTCATGCATGTCCATATATCGACTTTTTTTTAACTGCATGTGAAATATCTGATCGAGTGCATACCATAGCATACATAATGCTTACAACTGCATTGGTATAGGGAACATGAGACATATACTTCTCTTTATCGGTTTGAGGAGACAAATTTGCTAAAAGCCAAAATGAGTAGCAAGTGGAGTCTTCACGATTTTGGATCAAGCATGTCAAATCTCTCCAACACCTTGCCAATATATTTCTTTAAGATAGGAACAATTTTCTTCTCACCTGTTCCTGTGAAATTTTATTCCCAAAATCTTTTTCGCTGCTCTCAAATCTTTCATCTCAAATTCTTATTTGAGTTGAGCTTTCAACTTATCAACTTCAAATATGTCTTTAACTGCAATCAACATGTCATCAACATACAAAGCCAAATATACAAAAGAATGATCATTGAGCTTCCAATGATAAATACAACTATCATATTTACTCTTAGAGTAATCATGCTCAATCATGAAAGTATCAAATATTAAATATCGTTGCCTAAGTGACTATTTCAAACCATAAAGAAATTTATTTTAACCTGTACACGTGGTCTTCTTTGCCTTCAATAACGAATCCCTCTGGCTGATGCATAAAGATCTGCGCTTCAAGCTCGCCATGAAGAAAAGTTGTTTTCACATCAAGTTGATCGAGCTCCAGATCAAACCAAGCAATCATGACTAACTACACGCAGATAGAGGTGCTTCACAACTAGAGAGAATACTTCATTGAAGTCGACACTCTTTGTCTGGCTGTAACTTTTGGTTACCAAGCGTGCTTTATATCTTACAGACTCAGCATTTGAAATTCTTTCTTTCTTCTTAAAGACCCATTTGCAGCCAACAATTTTTTGTCACCTGGGTGGCTTCACTAACTCCCGTGTTTGATTTTTCTGAAGAGACTTCATCTCTTCGGTCATAGCAACAGTCTATTTTGTAACTTCAGCAGAACTAATAGCCTATTTGTATGTAAAAGTCTCAAGAATCTCAATAGATTCTGTCACATTTAGAGCATACGAGACTATATCTGTTTAGGTGTATCGCTTAGGTGCACAGATCTGCCTTCTTCCTCTCCCAATGACAATATTGTACTAGTGCTCTTGAGGTGTATCATCACCCAAAGTTAAACCTTGAGCATCATCGACTAGTTCAATGTGTGCTCTCTCATGCACTCCTTCTGAAGCTTTGATCTCAAGCTCCACCTGGTTACTATTTCCTCTTTTGAACCTGTAGAATCAACAAAAGACCCATTCTCAGTTGAAGCATGAAATTTTCATCAAAAGTAGCATTCCCTACTAATAAAAAAACCATAACCAAGAATATTTCTTTGCCCTATGTTTAAGCTTACCATCATTTACATGAAAATAAGTAGGGCAACCAAATACTCATAAGTGGGAGTAATTAGCAAGGGATGAGACCATACCTCCTCATGAGTTTTAGCATCAATAGTTGTAGAGGGAGACCTATTTACCAAATAGCAAGTTATATTAACTCTCTCGTCCCTAAATCGCTTTGAAAAATCAACATTAGAGAGCATACACCGAGCTCTCTCCAATAGTGTCATGTTCATTCTTTCTGCAACTCCATTCTATTGTGGTGTGTACCGAACTGTACAATATCGCATACTTCATTTTTGCAGAACTGATCGAACTCCGTGGAACAGAACTCCATTCATTGTCAGTTCTGAGGCGCTTCACCTTCTTTTCTGTTTACTTTTCGATCATAGCCTTTTACTGCTTAAAGGTAGCAAACACATCGCTTCTATGCTTGAGAGAGAGAGGATACGCCTAAATTTTTCTGAAATAATCATCAATTAATGTCAAAAGATAACTAGCTCTACCTTTTGGAAAAAAACCTGAGGGACCCCAAAAAGATGTTTTTAGTCCTATGAGCACCTGTACCAAAAAAAACTATGTTGTTTGCCAAAAACACAGTGTTCACAAAAGTCAAATTTTCATATTTTCTGGCCACAAAGCAAAACTTACTTACTCAACATGTGTAGTCCTCTCTCACTTATATGCTCTAACTGCATATGCCACAAATGAGTGGTATCTAAGTCTGGATCTTCTGACAATGACACAGCAACAGCACCTGTCATCGTGCTACCTTGAAGGATATAAATGATATCCATCTTCTTTCCTTTCATCATAACAAAAGAGTCTTTACTAACTCTCAAAACTTCACCTTTAACTGAAAACTTATAACCGTTGGAGTCATGAATGCCCAAAGAGATCAAATTTTTCTTTAAATTCGGCACATGTCGAACATTACTCAATGATCTAACAATACTGTCATGCATCCAAATCTTGATTGAACCAATACTAATTGTGTAACGGTCCCAGATTTCCTAAATTCCAAATAACAAAATATTCTTTTAAACTGATAGATTATCGTAATCATTTCTAAGCTCTTAAAATTTTCGGTAGCACTACCTTTGTAATGCTAACATGCTCAAATATACATTTCAATTTACAGTAATTTTGACCAACAACAGACCACTTATTCTCAGTTCAAACATGTAAGTCAAAGTTAACAATCGCCCAAGCAATCATAATAATAATACTTCGGCTCACCACGGCCTGTTAATTCTTCAAATAATAATTTCGGCTTGACATCGCCTACTTATATGAAACAAAAGAAACCTATGCCCGAGAGTACTCCTCTCGTCATCCACAATATAAACAGATCTAACTATAACTCTAACACATCCCCATAATTACAATCTAACTTACTTTATACATATCTATCTCTCATACTCTCATAACGTACATAAGTATCAGTATACATCAAGTAGGATTTCCAACATGAACTAAATTACAATCCAATACAATCATTAATAATAAACTTCTCAACAAACGCCTAAATCTGAAGCTGGTCTTATGCCATACAGCGACCTGAAACATAAAACTGGGAGGGAGTGAGCTCGACAGCTCAGTGAGAGAGAGATCAAAGTGAATCAAGGAAGGAAATACAAATAAGGGGCGTGTTTCTTTCTTCAACAATTTTTGCAAGTACAGATGGACAAATGAAACGAGAAGAGAGCAATATCTTATAATGAATGATTAACACAACGATCCATATACTCTAGTGACGGTCTGACTTCTCTAGAATCGATTCTCTTTAACTTTCTTTAATTTTCTGCTGCAGATTACTTGGTCTAGGAATTCAGTAAGATACTCTCTCAGTTATTTAACTTATGCATGGTTCTGTTTTAAGTACTTTTAACACATATCATCACATAAGTCATATCTCATACATTAGGTACAACCAATCAAAATCGAAGTTTCACGGGGGTAAGTATATGTCTTGGTAATACAATATCACAATATCACCCATATCATCTAAGCATAATTTATCCATATGGATAATGCGATCACACATAATCATACTACACTTCATGATATTCGCATATCATACTTAGAGATATGCACAACACACATGATACACATGCATATACAACCACAATGAAGTGTGAGAATCCCCGTCTTCTCCCTCCTACCGGCTCCCGCCCGGCCCCTTCCTCCTATATATATATATATTTGTATGTATATACAATAATAACACCGTCTTTCCCCTCCTACCGGTTCCCGCCCCGCTCCTTCCTCCAATATTATATATATAACAATCCCACCGTCTTCCCCCCTCCTACCGGCTCCTGCCCGGCCCCTTCCTCTAATGCAAAAGATATAACAAACATATACACACACACATTCATAAGCACTAATGATTTTCGTCACAATATGAACACCACCCCTTTAGTGTAGTTTACCTTTTAGCTTGACACTTATGTCCATTAACATCCATATATGACACACCATATGTGTATATACATATATATGAGTTACAAGTTAATACTGTAGTGATCTATTCATCTCAATTTAATGAGTTAGCTTCTCATTTACTTTGTTAAGTATTAGCCTCTTGAGTTATGCTACTAGCACATCAACATTCAATTATGTAGCATACAATCATGATCGTAAATTTTACAATGCATACATGTCATGGAGATCAATTCATCGACAAGACAAATACTAAATTGTTGCTTGAGGGCAAAGATAATTGTCGCATAGGTATACAACTTTCTAGTTATGTTCATGTATATCCCCATCAATTTCATATATATTCAACGTACATCATGGTTGTAAACAATCATCACTTAGATGTGGATGCACAGTGTATCAATAACCATATGAAGAATAAGCAATATCAACAAGTTATCTATTATGAGAAACTCTTATAATAATTTACCCCCGTGTATCCGTAATAATGTTGGATTTCTATTCACATCAACGCACCCGAGCTTTCATTCATACGTCTAACATCACTAGTTTCTTAACGCTCAATGTTCAGTATGGTTCCGTCAGAACTCCTAATACCATAATTATTCGGCTAGTTAATCAATTAATGACTACCAATATTATTAGACAAATCATTACCAACTTGATTCCGACTCCGTAATTAACAGTTTCAACTCTGATGATTTTCATAATTGCCACCTCTGTAACTATTGATTTTCAATCTCACAATTTAAAGCGAAGTATCCTCTATGGACACCAACATCAATTATTTAATTTGCTCAAGCCCAAATTTACATCTTTATGAGACAATATGAAAAGATACAGTTTTCTTAACTCACAGCCATGTGGTATCCGCTCTATATTTCTTCGTAGTCTTCCGTTGCATCAGTTTATAATTAACCTATCAATATTAGATCTTTCTTCCTATTGAGAAAGTAATAGCTATTGTTCATAGCCAGGGTAATCAATGAAGTGCTGTTAAAATAAGCTTGAAAGGACTCCTACAGCCTTATTACCTATATATGATGAGTTTATGAATCAAGATTTTCGCATATACTATTTAGATAACTAAATCTCCTAAACTTGAGAACTTATTGCCTAGAGGTTGATTTTTGAAGATATCTCACCACTATGATTTACTTTGATGATCTACGTGCACTGGGCTATTGAAATAAAGATACCGAGACACTTTATATAAATAATACATTGTTCTAACTGTAATCGGATTTGCCTCCAAGCAGCTCAAAGTCTAAAACATCAATGCCTGGTGTGACGTGAGTACCATGTTTTTTCTTATAGACAGTAATATGAAATTGGTTACAATCTCTTCCTTTATACCCTTCTATCACAGTACTCCCAACTTGTGAATATTGTCAATAAATTTTCAGCCTAATCCTATCCCGCAATCATAGAGTTGAAAACCACAGTCCTATTAGCTCGGGACTGTGAGTTGTAAATCTGCAACACTGGATAGTGTTATTAATTAGTAACAATATGCGTTATTAAAACTTATTTCTTATTATTGAAAATTATAGCACTTGCCATCTGCCATAATCCTTATTTATCCTGAACCTCTTGAACCTCGCTTCTAACTCATATGCGGAAGGAGAGATGAGTCGAGTAATTCTCCCAGTTGACTTCCTTTTCCCTTTACCATTAGGATTTGTGTTAGTCCTACCAAATGATTGGATCTATAATTCATCTCATCAGAATGTGCTCGACATACCCAAATGTATCAATACTTCTAAACATGTCAGATTTTCCAAGTGTCTGAGCGAATGCAACAGTAATTATTTAATGATGCATATATGCCCAACCATATACCTACCTGAACTTGAAATAATATAATACAAGGATGAGAGCTCTTTCATGAGAATATTGTTTTATGCTGAGCTCAGAGAATTCTAATCTGGTGCTATTGGATCCAGAGCACCACTTGGTCTAGCACCACGACTCTGAAATTTATATAAAATCTGATAGGATGGTTCTATGTCGTTTCACTGGCTACACTAGAAAATTTAAAAATTATTACGTCAAGAATGTATCGAGTCATAACACTACCAAATCTTAATAAGTATCGTCGTCCAAAACTCAATACACTTTGCTGCCACTAGGCACAAGTAGCAAAATCTTTTAGGCTTTTTAACTTCTTTCCAATTATTTACGAGGACAGATCCTGGGGTTACCTCTTAAATAGAAACAAACATATAAAATTTATGAAACATCAACATTCATTATTAGGAGCGTATTCAGTTCTGAGCTTGGCGCAACATGCCTCTCTACTTATTCTAAATTCTCATGGGCCTCCCCTTAAATGGTAATTCATAAGGAGGAAACTATTTCCGACATGATTATGTTTTCTTGTTTCTCAAGGATTCCTAACGTCCAACCAACGCAGGTTTAAATTCATGTGCTTAGAGATACTATCACCTTTCTAATAGTTTATTAAATGACATTTATAATTGAGTTAACTAGTAAAAGAAATTCAGAAAACTCCTCAATCATAAAAGAAAATTCTGCAACTCAAGAATCTTGGCTAGCCGTTCTTATTTTGACGATAACTTTCAGCACAGACCCTCAATTGGGACACCGCAAAAGCCGTTGGAAGTACATTCGATTATCTTTCCAACGATATATTACATGATCAGTTTTATCTAACTAAACTGTTTCAGATATACAGAAACTCCTCAGCTGTGAGTGAGTTCTGCAGCAGGACAGTTTCGACCAACATGCAATTTTTTAGTCGTAACTTGAGGTACATGTATCCAATAAGAACATGGTATGAACCGTTGAAAAGTAGACTCGATTGTCTTTCTAACGGTATATAATATGATACAATATAACCCTAACATACTGGTGAATTGAGTCCGGTTTTACAGATTATTCTGTTTAACAGATTTCTGCACATATTGAAAAGATCCGCTATTTCACTCAAAGTGATTGTTTTGTCCAGAATTTTTGCAAGGAAAATATGGGGGAAAAGTAGATTGAAGACTCCTTTATTGACAGAAATTTATCACTAGATATCATGAGGATTTTTTCTAAAAATTGAGAAAGTTGAAATAAGTTTTGAATCAAGATTGAATCTCCATCACCTAGATTTTCTTCTCTTCGACATGGCCGTGCCTCCGCCTTGCCGTCGGTACCATGGTCGGCCATCATCATGAAAGAAAGGGAAAGAATTAGAAGAACTCAAAGAGAAATACAAGTTAGGGTTTTGATCTTCTTACCATGGGGAAAGGAGATGCATGAAGCAATAAAAATTGGGCTTTTGCACCTCCTCCACGTCGGCCACCTTCCCAGCCTCACGCGCCGCCCGGCCGTGCCCCGGCGCGGCCGTGCCCGCCGGCGCCGCTCTCCGGCGCGGCGCGCGCGCGCCCTAGGGAAGCGCGCCCTTGTTTCAGAGAGTGGGAGAGAGGGGTTAGGGGGAGAGTAGATCTAGAGTTGATTTGGTTTTTAAAGAATTTCATGGGTTTCCCTTTTTGAGCAAGGGAAATTGGAGAAACTTTGGGGTTTCCCTTTTCTCCATTCGTTTGAGAATGGAGAGATGAGAACGGCTGTTGAGTGTTTTTTTTTAATACTTAAGAATTATTAACAGTAATAGCCAAGTGTCATGCCAATGTCCTCTCCAATTGCCACCTCCACTTCACTAATTTCAATCAAATCTCAACCTTTCATCCTCTCCCTAACAATTTATACCATCTTAGCCTTCTATCTCTCATGATTCATCTCATCCCACTAACCTCTTAATTAATTGCATTTAATTAGTGGCTAATTTGTAGCATCCTTATTAATACAATATACTTTGTATAATTGTACATTCCAATCTCTATGCATGCGGTTTTAACAATTAAACATGTTTTAAGTTATAGCATTATTCATCAAATATAATATTTACGCATTACATGCACATGTGAATTTCATGTCACTTAACATTTTCCCGAGAAAAATCTAAAAATTCATTATCACACTAATTTAATCAAATCATAGTTTCTGAATACTCTATATGATCTTATTAATCAAAAATTATAATATTAAATCAGGATTTAATAACTCAGATGTTACAATTCTACCCTCCTAACAGAAGTTTCGTCCTCGAAACTTGTGATCTCTGAATTGAATGAGTGTAAAACCTTCACACTTCATATTATAATGTTTCTCCTTACTAATACTGTATCTTCTTCAATCATTCACCATCAGATTTCTCCTTTCTTAATCAAACTCTATACTATATTCTTACGATGCCAATTAATCCTGACCCGCTGAGTAAGGGAATTTCTCCATTCCCTTACTCCAGTGTCCCATACTACTGGCAGCTCATACTGAGGGCCCACCCCCCAGTAGAGCACTCAGATCAGTATCATAGTATAATGTACCATAATCGAACATAAGGCAATGATCAATATCCCGCGTTTCGAGATTAATCATGCACGTAAGAACTCCTACCCCTTAAAAATCATTCATATCAAACAACATATTCATATACATACAAGTGCATACATGTATATCAATCATAGCAATCAGTCCTAGCAACTAGTCCTCTTCCCACAATAACTATTCTAGATTAAATCCTTATCCTACATCCTAGGCTCTGATACCAACTGTAAAGGTCCTAACTGTAACATCTGAGTTATTAAATCCTGATTTATATTATAATCTTTGATTATAAGATCATATAGAGTATTCAGAAACTATGATTTGATTAAATTAGTGTGATAATGAATTTTTAGATTTTTCTCGAAAAAAGTGTTAAGTGACATGAAATTCACATGTGCATGTAATGCGTAAATAATTATATTTGATGAATAATGCTATAACTTAAAACATGTTTAATTGTTAAACCCGCATGCATAGATGGAATTGTACAATTATACAAAGTATATTTGTATTAATAAAGGATGCTACACAATTAGCCACTAATTAAATACAATTAATTAAGAGGTTAGTGGGATGAGATGAATCATGAGAGATGGAAGGCTAAGATGGGATTAAATTGTTAGGGAGAGAATGAAAGGTTGAGATTTGATTGAAATTGGTGAAGTGGAGGTGGCAATTGGAGAGGACATTGGCATGACACTTGCTATTACTGTTATAATTCTTAAGTATTAAAAAAAACACTCAACAGTCGTTCTCATCTCTTCATTCTCAACGAATGGAGAAAAAGGGAAACCCCAAAGTTTCTCCAATTTCCCTTGCTCAAAAAGGAAACCCTTGAATTTTTTAAGAAACCAAATCAACTCTAGATCTACTCTCCCCTAACCTTCTCTCCCACTCTCTGAAACAAGGGCGCGCTTGCCCTAGGGCATGCGCGCGCGTCGGCCGCGCCGTAGGCCGCGCCGGCGGCGCGCGGCCGGGCGGCGCGTGAGGCTGGGAAGGTGGCCGACGTGGAGGAGGTGCAAAAGCTCAATTTTTATTGCTTCATACATCTCCTTTCCCCATGGTAAAGAAGATCAAAACCCTAACTTGTATCTCTCTTTGAGTTCTTCTAATTCTTTCCCTTTCTTTTCATAATGATGGCCGACCAGGGTACCGACGGCAAGGCGGAGGCACGGCCATGTCGAAAAGAAGAAAATCTAGGTGAGGGAGATTCAATCTTGATTCAAAACTTATTTCAACTTTCTCAATTTTCAGAAAAATCCTCATGATCTAGTGATAATTTCTGTCAATTAAAGGGCTTCAATCTACTTTCCCCATATTTTCCTTGCAAAAATTCTGGACAAAACAATCACTTTGAGTGAAATAGCGGATCTTTTCAATATGTGCAGAAATCTGTTAAACAGAATAATCTGTAAAACCGGACTCACACCAGTATGTTGGGGTTATATTGTATCATATTATATACCGTTGGAAGACAATCGAGTCTACTTTCCAACGTTCATACCATGTTCTTATTGGATACCTGTACCTCAAGTTACGACTTAAACATTGCATGTTGGTCGAAACTGTCCTGCTGCAGAACTCACTCACAGCTGAGGAGTTTCTGTATATCTGAAACAGTTTAGTTAGATAAAACTGATCATGTAATATATCGTTGGAAAGATAATCGAATGTACTTTCCAACGGCTTTTGCGGTGTCCCAATTGAGGGTCTGTGCTGAAAGTTATCGTCAAAATAAGACCGGCTAGCCAAGATTCTTGAGTTGCAGAATTTTCTTTATGATTGAGGAGTTTCTGAATTTTCTTTTACTAGTTAACTCAATTATAAATGTCATTTAATAACTATTAGAAGGTGATAGTATCTCTAAGCACATGAATGATTAAACCTGCGTTGGTTGGACGTTAGGATCCTTGAGAAACAAAGAAAACATAAATCATGTCAGAAATTAGTTTCCTCCTTAGAATTACCATTTAAGGGGAGGCCCATGAGAATTTTAGAATAAGTAGAGAGGCATGTTGCGCCAAGCTCAGAACTGAATACGCTCCTAATAATGAATGTTGATGTTTCATAAATTTTATATGTTTTTTCTATTTAAGAGGTAACCCCAGGATCTGTCCTCGTAAATAATTGGAAAGAAGTTAAAAAATTCAGAAAAATCCTCATGATATCTAGTGATAAATTTCTGTCAATTAAAGGAGTCTTCAATCTACTTTTCCCCCATATTTTCCTTGTAAAAATTCTGGACAAAACAATCACTTTGAGTGAAATAGCGGATCTTTCAATATGTGCAGAAATCTGTTAAACAGAATAATCTGTAAAACCGGACTCAATTCACCAGTATGTTAGGGTTATATTGTATCATATTATATGCCGTTGGAAAGACAATCGAGTCTACTTCCAACGGTTCATACCATGTTCTTATTGGATACCTGTACCTCAAGCTACGACTAAAACATTGCATGTTGGTCGAAACTGTCCTGCTGCAGAACTCACTCACAGCTGAGGAGTTTCTGTATATCTGAAACAGTTTAGTTAGATAAAACTGATCATGTAATATATCGTTGGAAAGATAATCGAATGTACTTTCCAACGGCTTTTCGGTGTCCCAATTGAGGGTCTGTGCTGAAAGTTATCGTCAAAATAAGACCGGCTAGCTAAGATTCTTGAGTTGCAGAATTTTCTTTTATGATTGAGGAGTTTCTGAATTTTCTTTTACTAGTTAACTCAATTATAAATGTCATTTAATAAACTATTAGAAAGGTGATAGTATCTCTAAGCACATGAATTTTAAACCTGCGTTGGTTGGACGTTAGGAATCCTTGAGAAACAAAAGAAAACATAAATCATGTCGGAAATTAGTTTCCTCCTTATGAATTACCATTTAAGGGGAGGCCCATGAGAATTTTAGAATAAGTAGAGAGGCATATTGCGCCAAGCTCAGAACTGAATACGCTCCTAATAATGAATGTTGATGTTTCATAAATTTTATATGTTTGTTTCTATTTAAGAGGTAACCCCAGGATCTGTCCTCGTAAATAATTGGAAAGAAGTAAAAAGCCTAAAAGATTTTGCTACTTGTGCCTAGTGGCAGCAAAGTGTATTGGGTTTTGGACGACGATACTTATTCTAGAATTTGATAGGTTATGACTCGATACATTCTTGACGTAATAATTTTTATTAAATTTCTAGTGTAGCCAGTGAAACGACATAGAACCATCCTATCAGATTTTATATAAATTTCAGAGTCGTGGTGCTAGATCAAGTGGTGCTCTGGATCCAATAGCACCAGATTAGAATTTTCTGAGCTCAACATAAAACAATATTCTCATGAAAGAGCTCTTATCCTTGTATTATATTATTTCAAGTTCAGGTAGGTATATGGTTGGGCATATCTGCATCATTAAAAATTACTGTTGCATTCGCTCAGACACTTGAAAATCTGACATGTTTAGAAGTATTGATACATTTGGGTATGTCGAGCACATTCTGATGAGATGAATTATAGATCCAATCATTTGGTAGGACTAACACAAATCCTAATGGCAAAGGGAAAAGGAAGACAACTGAAGAATTACTCGACTCATCTCTCCTTCCGCATATGAGTTAGAAGAGAGGTTCAAGAGGTTCAGGATAACTAAGAATTATGGCAGATGGCAAGTGCTATAATTTTCAATAATAAGAAATAAGTTTTAATAACACATATTGTTACTAATTAATAACACTATCCAGTGTTGCAGGTTTACAACTCACAGTCCCGAGCTAATAGGACTGTGATTTTCAACTCTATGATTGCGGGATAGGATTAGGCTGAAAATTTTATTGACAATATTCACAAGTTGGGAGTACTGTGATAGAAGGGTATAAAGGAGGAGATTGTAACCATTTTCATATTACTTGTCTATAAGAAATAACATCGTACTCACGTCACACCAGGCATTGATGTTTTAGACTTTGAGCTGCTTGGAGGCAAATTCCGATTACAGTTAGAACAATGTATTATTTATATAAAGTGTCTCGGTATCTTTATTTCAATAGCCCAGTGCACGCAGATCATCAAAGTAAATCATAGTGGTGAGATATCTTCAAAAATCAACCTCTAGGCAATAAGTTCTCAAGTTTAGGAGATTTAGTTATCTAAATAGTATATGCGAAGATCTTGATTCATAAACTCATCATATATACGTAATAAGGCTGCAGGAGTCCTTTCAAGCTTATTTTAACAGCACTTCATTGATTACCCTGGCTATGAACAATAACTAATTACTTTCTCAATAGGAAGAAAGATCTAATATTGATGGTTAATTATAAACTGATGCAACGGAAGACTACGAAGAAATATAGAGCGGATACCACATGACTGTGAGCTAAGAAAACTGTATCTTTTCATATTGTCTCATAAAGATGTAAATTTGGCTTGAGCAAATTAAATAATTGATGTTGGTGTCCATAGAGGATACTTCGCTTTAAATTGTGAGATTGAAAATCAATAGTTACGGAGGTGGCAATTATGAAAATCATCAGAGCTGAAACTGTTAATTACGGAGTCGGGAATCAAGGTTGGTAATGATTTGTCTAATAATATTGGTAGTCATTAATTGATTAACTAGCTGAATAATTATGGTATTAGGAGTTCTGACGGAACCATACTGAACATTGAGCGTTAAGAAACTAGTGATGTTAGATGTATGAATGAAAGCTCGGGTGCGTTGATGTGAATAGAAATCCAACATTATTACGGATACACGGGTGTAAATTATTATAAGAGTTTCTCATAATAGATAACTTGTTGATATTGCTTATTCTTCATATGGTTATTGATACACTGTGCATCCACATCTAAGTGATGATTGTTTACAACCATGATGTACGTTGAATATATATGAAATTAATGGGGATGTCACATGAACATAACTAGAAAGTTGTATACCTATGTGACAATTATCTTTGCCCTCAAGCAACAATTTAGTATTTGTCTTGTCGATGAATTGATCTCCATGACGTGTATGCATTGTAAAATTTACGATCATGATTGTATGCTACATAATTGAATGTTGATGTGCTAGTAGCACAACTCAAGAGGCTAATACTTACAAAGTAAATGAGAAGCTGACTCATTAAATTGAGATGAATAGATCACTACAGTATTAACTTGTAACTGATATATATGTATATACGCATATGGTGTGTCATATATGGATGTTAATGGACATAAGTGTCAAGGTAAAAGGTAAACTACACTAAAGGGGTTGGTGTTCGTATTGTGACGAAATCATTATTTGTGCTTATGAATGTGTGTGTATATGTTTGTTACATCTTTTGCATTGGAGGAAGGGGCCGGGCAGGAGCCGGTAGGAGGGGGAAGACGGTGGGATTGTTATATATATATATATATATTGGAGGAAGGAGCCGGGCGGGAACCGGTAGGAGGGGGAAGGCGGTGTTATTGTTGTATATACATACAAAAATATATATATATAGGAGGAAGGGGCCGGGCGGGAGCCGGTAGGAGGGAGAAGACGGGGATTCTCACACTTCATTGTGGTTGTATATGCATGTGTATCATGTGTGTTGTGCATATCTCTAAGTATGATATGCGAATATCGTGAGGTGTAGTATGATTATGTGTGATCGCATTATTCATATGGATAAATTATACTTAGATGATATGGGGTGATATTGTGATATTGTATTACCAAGACATATACTTACCCCCATGAAACTTCGATTTTGATTGGTTGTACCTAATGTATGAGATATGACTAATGCGATGATATGTGTTAAAAGTACTTAAAACAGAACCATGCATAAGTTATAATAACTGAGAGAGTATCTTACTGAATTCCTAAACCAAGTAATCTGCAGCAGAAAATTAAAGAAAGTTAAAGAGAATCGATTCTAGAGAAGTCAGACCGTCACATAGAGTATATGGATCGTTGTGTTAATCATTCATTATAAGATATTGCTCTCTCCTCGTTTCATTTGTCCATCTGTACTTGCAAAAATTATTGAAGAAAGAAACACGCCTTAATTGTATTTTCCTTCCTTGATTCACTTTGATTCTCTCTCACTGAGCTGTCAAGCTCACTCCCTCCCAGTTTTATGTTTCAGGTCGCTGTATGGCAGAAGACCAGCTTCAGATTTAGGCGTTTGTTGAGAAGTATATTATTAATGATTGTATTGGATTGTAATTTAGTTCCTGTTGGAAATCCTACTTGATGTATACTGATACCTTATGTACGTTATGAGAGATGGATATGTATGAAGTAAGTTAGATTGTAATTATGGCGATGTGTTAGAGTTATAGTTAGATCTGTTTATATTGTGGAGGACGAGAGGAGTACTCTCGGGCATAGGTTTCTTTTGTTTCATATAAGTAGGCGATGTCAAGCCGAAATTATTATTTGGAGAATTAACAGGTCGTGGTGAGCCGAGGTATTATTATTATGATTGCTTGGGCGATTGTTAACTTTGACTTACATGTTTGAACTGAGAATAAGTGGTCTGTTGTTGGTCAAAATTACTGTAAATTGAAATGTATATTTGGGCATGTTAGCATTACAAAGGTAGTGCTGCCGAAAATTTTAAGAGCTTGGAAATGATTACGATAATCTATCAGTTTAAAAGAATATTTTGTTATTTGGAATTTAGCAAATCTGGGACCGTTACAAATTGTCTTGCAGGGCATATTATTTTCCATTAAGATATTCTCACCATCAATTGACTGGATAGGTCACAAACCAGTCTATATGAGGACATATGTGATAAGAACAACATAAAAGAACTCACTCATCTCGTGAACGGGCATCAAAGACGGTAACTAGAAAAATCTCATGTGATGTGAAGGCTTCTTCTGCAACACTAGCAACTAAAGATTTCTCATCTTGAGATTTTCTCCTAACATCTTTTTTTCATTTTCTTTGAGCTTAAAATAATCTTTTTACAGTGTCCAACTAATGACAATAGTGACACTCAATATTTTTTCTTAACTTAGATTTAGAACTAGATTTTTCTCAAAATTTTTCTTCACCCTTCTATGTACAACCACGGACAAACAAGCCTTCACTTGATCATCATTTCCTACTACTGGCATTTTCTGTCTTAACTCCATGGAGTGTATGACAGACTTGATATCTTCTAAAGAAAGTGTATCTCAATCATGGAGCATACTATTGATAAAGTTTTCAAAGGAACTAGGTAATGAGCATAATAAGATGAGAGCTTGATTTTCTTCATCTATTCTAATATCAATAATTTTCAAATCCATGTGAATTTTATTGAGCTCATCTAAGTGGTCTTTAATTGACATACATTCCTTCATGCGAAAGGTGAAAAGGCATTGCTTCAAATAGAGCTTATTGGTCAGGGACTTAGTCATATACAAGCTCTCTAATTTGAGCCACAAACTGACGACGGTATCTTCATCGCCAAAAAATTTTGCCAGCTAGACAAAGTTGTGTGACACTATGCGCCTTCATCTCGAATTCTTTCTTTTCATCCTCAGGCATAGATTATGGCAACTTGTCCTTACCGGACAAGACTTTCAACAAGCCTTGTTGTGCCAAGAGAGCTCGCATTTTGGCTCTCCACAAAGTGAAGCTATTCTTCCAATCGAATTTCTCTACTTTGTACTTTGTCGAACCATCTCGAAACCCACAATAAAATAACACTAACTCTGATACCAGTTTGTGATAGAAATGAGATTCTAATACAAGAGATGGCAAATACATATATAGATTAACAAATAGCAAGTATAATCTAATAAAGACAAAGAGGACAGCACACCAGGATTTAACGTGATTTGGTAATGTGACCTATATTCACGGGAGAAGACAGTAAGAGAAATTCACTAATCAAAAGAGGGGAGAATACAAGAGATTACAACACTAATCTCACTCACCCAAAACCCACAACACCCAATTAAAATAGGATTTAACAAAAGAAGAGGGAGAAGAAGAATGAGAGAAATATTGCACACAATTAGCTATCTTTCTCTTTTTCACGATTTCGAACTCACGTGACCCTTCTTTATACGGTCAATGAATCCCTCTCCCAACCAACATCATTAAATTGATAATGCCAAAATCTTTAATGGCGTGGGGGTTGTCTCCATGGAAATAAGTCAAGAAAGGATGGCTGCAAGATCTTGTAGGTTGGCTGCATGATCAAAATTAAACAACGAGGGATGGAGTGTACAAGTCATTGTTCGCATGGTCGTCGTGGACATCATTGTTTAAAGCTTTCCTCCGTCAAGGTGTTGGGTCATGGACAACTCTATTAGGGGCTTCATGGTTAATCTATTAATTTATACAGATAGCTACATATATACAAATAATGCCTCAATTTGAGTCAAATTCATAGACAACACAAAGGAGCAAAGAAACCATCATAGCTAGTTAGCATGTTTCAGTGTAACCAGCTTCCTTAGGCCATACAAAGTTTAAACTCCCATAGCAGCTACCCTCCAGAATTACAAGGAAATGAAAGAGGAACTAGATGAAAAGACAAATGACAGGGTTCTAACTAGATAATGGCCAAGTACCAGACCAGACCTCCCCACTGTCGACAATCAGCAAAAACTATTATCAAACATATATAAATTTATCACATTTGCATCTCATGATTATAAAATGAATGATTTCCAAAAGCCAGTTACTAGATATGTGGGCATATAAAATTTGAAAACCAAAAGGATCAATAACAACTGCAATGAAATGAATGCTAACTGCCTCTGAATCCTGTAGTTACAGAACAAAATCGTATCTAGCAGGTTTTAGAAATATAGGACACAACTTGACCCAGAATGCGGAACACACCCACACGTGCGTGCACACAGGGAGGAGGGGTTGGGGGAGGGATTAGTAAACTAACAGGTGTGGTAGTTGATTGTTGAGAGACTCGGGAAAGAATACATTGTAAGTAAAAGAAGGTGTGGGGGTAACATAGCCGGCTGAGGAAACAAACTTTGCACTGATAGGATCTCAGAGTTCTTGGGCTTGGAGCTGAATTCAGTGACAGGATTCAGATGCAAATCCTTCTCACTAAAATTCAGTTACATTGCCATGCATCAAGTGGCCATAAAACAAACGGCCAAAAGAACAGAAATAGTTAGATCAGCATTGGGGCATACAAATTGCAAAACCATACCTTGGATTATGGTTTAAACACTTTAAAAGCCTTGCACACCAATTTCTCACTAGAGGATGTGTTAAGTGTTAGATCAAGTCCAACGATGTAGGATTTAATTTAAAATGACCCTTCTTGTTCATACTGCACACATGAAAAAATATTGTCCCCATGTTTCTCTCAATTCTAACCAAATTACCTTCTTATTAATAGGTTGAGCCTTGAATTTGGTTTGCACGCTGTCACATCCTTCCCGCTTCTGCTCAACACTGTACATTAGAAGGAAGAACACTGGTAAGAAATGTCTCTAAATAGGTACGAATGCTCAAAGTGTATGTCAAAATTCAGAAGAAAATTGATATTTGATGGAAATATTCGTGTTTTTACCTGTAACCTAGCAGATATCAACAAAATCCAAATTGACACATAGTTCAAGCCATGTCCAAAAATGTGCCCATAAAAAATAAACTAGATACACTTCCTAGTCACTATGGCCATATGAATACTTATAAAACTAGATTAAAACAAAGTGAGATTTCTAAATAACATGAAAAGATGAAACTAATTGAATGTATTAAAGTTCCTGCCGCTACACCAAAATGTCAAAGTTGTGGTGAGGATTAAAGGTAATATATTTATATTCTAAGACGCCCCAGCAAGTCGAGCACCATTTTTGGGGTGAAACCTGCACTTTTGTGTAGCGATATTTTTATTTTTAAATCTGCATTTTAAATGCACGCCCGGTGAGAATTGAACTTAGGTCGCTCTAATACCATATTAAAGTTCCAACAACTACACCAAAATTTCAAAGTTGTGGTTAGGGTTAAAGACAATGTATTATATTATAACAGAATGCATAGTTTCCATCAGCTTTGCTGAAGGTCGAAAGAGGAGCCAAGCAAGAGGGTGGATCTTAGGCTTTGTGGTTTTATGCGGCAAAAAGTACCAAAGCTATGTTTAAAAATTAAAAAAATTAAAAAGTAACACTACAAAGATTGAAAATAAAAAAATGAATAATGAAACAGACAATTTTTAGGATTTATATGAAGCAAAAAAGATAAATAAAAAACAAATAAAAGCATATTTGAAAAAAATATAGTATATGTCATCAATAGAAGTTTAAAGAGAATTTCAAAGCTAAAAGACAGCAATGGACTTATTAAGATTCCATTAATCAGTCATTCAATACCAATTTACAATTTATACAAGAATTAAGAAATTTACCCAAATTCAAGGATTACGAAGATGCATTGAAACACCAAAACATGTAATGTGTAAAAGGATACAGTGTGAATAAAAAAAAATAGAAGTCAAGCACCAAAAAATGATGGGAATATTTTTTTAAAAATTTAAAAAGTAAAAAGAATAGAAAATAAAGGAAAAGAAAAACTAAAGAAAAACTTTAAATGATTTACATTGATTGATATGCAGTAAGTACACTCAAGTCTCATAAGGAAACAACTCCTCGGTCATTACACAATTTTAAAGAGTAAAGAGACTAATGAACATCAATACAAATTAAAAAAGGAATATAATACAATGAACAGAAAAACTACAAAAAGGACAAGGAAGAATGTTACACCAAAATCATAAATAATAAAACATAACTGTTTGAAGACTTGTAGGTCTTTGTTGTCACTAGCGCCATAACCAATCTATAGTTGTCATCTAGATGTATACCTCTTAATGTGAAATTGGTTTGATTGAGTTGGGTTGAGCATGCAGGATGTGCGTCAGGCCTTTATCCCACTAAGACCTGCCAAAAAGTTGGTTGATGTAGGCTGAAGTGGAGCTTGAAGCCTCTGAAGCGGCCTCAAGGACTTTATACTACAGCTTTAGGCATACGCGAAGTGTCCCCTTGGCTATTCCACCAAAGCAGGGATTTATGAGGCATTTTACAATAATGCAACAAAGTTTAGATAGAAACTTGTTGTCACTACTAGATTACCCAGTCTTAACAAAGCCACTAATGTACCTCTTTTATGAGTTTCTAAGTGAATATTACAGAGGAAAATATACGGAATACAAGTGAAAGATGCTTACATTTGAGGTAGTGAAGAACCAGATGATTGATGTTTCAATTTTCTCAGCCCCCGTGCACCAGGTTGAACAGTAGAAACTTCAAAAGGGTTCTTACCGACCTGACGTGACAGTGAAAACATGGTTTTTAACAATCTAGAAAATCTTGATTTCCCACAATTTTTTTCAATAAATCGCACTGTTTCTCAAATGAAAATATAAAATTATAACATCATTTTAATTTTATTCAGGTAAAATATTAAAGGAATATTCACTCACATTGTGCAGTAAGAATTAATGATAAAGTAATTCTTAATAGCTGATAGGTAGACACAAGTAACATACCGATGACGACGAAGAATTTGCTGTGTGTTGAAGAGACCTCTCTTCAGTCTTTAAATGAAAAGGCTAAGAAGAAAGATCAATACAGGAAATAAGTTGACAGCAAAAGAAAAAAACAGATTTTCTTTTTTTTTCCCATCTGGCATTCAGGTGAAACAAGACTGTTCATAGCAGAAGGTAACAACAGAATCCTGAATGCCTACTTGGAACTGAGGTAACCGAGGTGTGCTCTTTTGTGGAAGAGGCAAAGAAGGAGCCTCAAGAATCTGCAGTTTAACAACCGAAGTTGTATTATAGGGAAAAAAAATGATCAAACATTTGAAAAGTATAGAATGAATACCAACTTTTCTGTTTAAAGGAAGTGCTTTGAATGTTGGTATAGCTGGTGCTTTCCTTTCTTCTGATTGCTTAGCATCATCAGACCTAGATAGTTATATAGACGTGTGAGAATTTAGATATCATCCATATAAATAGTCGTTATAACTTGATCTCTTGAGAAAGCTAACCTGAATTTTTTAGCCCTTTGTCGTTGTGCCCGTTGTGCTGTTTCCAATTCTGGTTCTCTAGGAATGGTGATTCTCAATCTTGAATGATGAGGGTTGAAATCAGCAGGCACACTCTTCTGGTTCATTCACAGAAGTTATGTTTGAAAATTACAGATTAACTGAAACTAAAGAAAGAATGTGCTGCGCTGACCCGTATAGGTTGTCATAATCCAGCATGGACGGATAATATTGAAATCGTTCATAATTCGCACGAACAGATAACAACTGAAGGTGAAATAAGCAATAACAACCAACTCCACAAATGATTGTTCACTGGTTGAGATGTGGTGCTTTCTACGTGTTAAAACTCCGATAAAACTAACTTAAAATAAATTTCACATATACAGGAAGAAAGCAGATGATTTAGGTGTTCTTAAAAAAAACTAAATAGCTGCAAAAGAAAGAAGATTTTTTTCTCCTCTAAAAGAATTACAGCTAACAAAAAGAAGAGCCTTGCATTTCAAAATTCAATTAAATAACTTGTATGGCTATGGGGATGGTATACGACTATGGGAATGGTAGAAGAAAAAGTTCAGATAACTGATGGAGCAAAATAGAAAATAGACGCCGGGAACAATAGTCATAACCTGTCATTCTCAAGGATAAAATGTTACCTTTTGTGGAGCCTTGCGCAATAAGTCTGTCTTTTCTTTCACACCAGCAACCTGTAACACAGAATAGTGAATAAACCTCAAAAAATACAGTAGCTACAGGTAAGCAAACAAATATAATTAAAAGCCACTTGGGAAACAAAAGGTTTACTCGCACCTTCCATAAATGACCTCCCTCTAGCTTCTGCCTTTTGGAGGCATGCCCCCCAGTCTCAGATGAATCATCAATGACCCCTTCACGTTTTTGCAAAGATGGTTTGGGAAACCTAGTTAATATAATAGACAAACAGTAGTACATAAGTTATAAAAATTTTAAAAAAAAATGATGTCAGTCCAATTAGTTCAAGTTGAACAAGGAAGCATAATGGAACAATAAAAATTTATTAGTAAAGTATATCAAAATGCAACAGATTCAAATTAAAAGATATAAAGGTGGAATGCATAAATGTACAAGAAACAAACTAATGAAAATGTTTCTGAACAAATATTTGCATGAGAAGGCATAATCCACACATTTACTAAGAAAGCATCCGAAGGAATACCAAACATACCGGCTCAAAAGTTGACTACGGCTTACTTCACGAAGACGAGTTTGCTTGGCCAGCCGACTTGCAGTGGGTTTCATTAATGTTGAGCGTCTGGAAAATGGGCCCTTGATAAATTTCCTATTTTCTCTTGCAACATCTTCACTTGTGCCATTTTGAAAAGTGCAAACTAGAGGAAATAAGACAGAATATTGTTAAATAAAGGTTGAACTTATCCTAGAAAATAGCTATATATCCTGTCCCCCTGACACTTAATAAAGCCTACAAAGGACAGGATATAAGAGCATTGTATCAACACAAGAAAATAGTTGTCCTTGTCTGAAGTTACATACTTTGAAATATGAACTTGAGGAAGCAAATCCAGATGACAATCTAGATGAAGATCCGAGGAGCAAATCCAATAAGTGATACCTCTATTTGGACAGGCCAAAACATATATAGATTAAATTGGTTAACATAATGCTTACACCAAACACCGGGTGTGTGGACATAGTTTCAGTTTTAATATGGATAAAGACTAAAGAGGCTCGTTATGAAAAGAAAATTAATTGCAGCATATAACATGGATACAAGTACAAGAGTATTTGGTATTAACACCCCATCCAAACCCCGCAAATTCAAGGTGCGTTTTCAGATAGTTATTCTCAGAGAGTACAACAACAACTAAGCCATTTGTCCCAAGTATTTGGGGTATGCTACATGAACCAAAAGAGAATTACGCCGGATAGGGCACATGGATCAGCTTTATCCACTCATTCCTATCGAGCAATATGCCTTCACTAAGACCTTTAGCCTCTATATCTTGTCGCATTACCTCCATCCATGTTTTTCTTCGATCTCCCCTGCGCTCTTTTAACTTGCCCTAATTTGATACGCTCTACGCGCCGGACTGGCGCATCTGTAAGTCTATGTCACACATGATCAAACCATTATAGGTGATTTTCTCTCATTTTTTCTTCTATAGAGGCTACGCCTATCTTAGTACGAATATCCTCATTCCTCACCTTATCTCTCTTCGTGTTACCACACATCCAACGAAACATGCGCATCTCTGCTACACTCATATTCTGAGCATGATATCTCTTTATAGCCTAACATTCTGTGCCATATAACAAAGCTGGCCTAATAGCAGTCGATAAAACTTTTCCTTCAGTCATAACGGAATATTACGATCACAAAAAACTCTTATTGCGCTCCTCCATTTTAACCAGCTGGCTTGAATCCTATGGTTGACATCACTATTGATCTCCTCATCCTTTTGGAGAATAGAACTCAAGTACTTAAAATGACTGCTCATCAGTATTTCTTGACCATCTAGCGTCACAATATTGAAATCTCGAATTCCATGTTTACTGAATTTACGCTTCATATACTCTGTTTTAATCCTATTAAATCTAAAACTTCGAGATTCTAAAGTTTGCCTACATAACTCCAATTTTACATTTACCCAAGCCTCGTTTCATCGACTAGGATAATATCATCAACAAATAGCATACACCACGGTATCTCATCCTGAATAGCTCTAGTAAGCTCATCCATCACTATGGCAAATAAGAATGGACTCAATGCAGATCCTTAATGCAATCCAATTGTGATAAAAAAATCACTTGTTATGCCTCCACAAGTTCTGATATTTGCACTACTCCACCGTATATGTCTTTGATTATGTCAATATATTTGATAGAGACTCTCTTTTTCGTCGATGTCCACCATAATATCTCTCTTGGCACTTTATCATAAGTTTTTTTCTAAATCAATAAAAATCATATGTAAATTTCTCTCTCTCGAAATCGCTTTATAAGTTGACGAAGCAAATGAATAGCCTCTGTCGTCGATCGTCCCGGCATGAACCCAAACTGGTTCTCTGATATTTTAACATTCTGTCTTAACATGTGTTCATTACCCTTTCTCAAAGCTTCATGGTGTGACACATGAGTTTTATTTTACGATAGTGTGAACAACTCTGGATATCACCCTTATTCTTATAGAGAGGTTTTAGGGTACTCTTCCTCCACTCATCCTTATTCTCAGAGAATGATAAATGAATAACATTGCAAAAGGCAAACCCGCTGATATGGAAAAGAATGCCAATATAATACTAAGGCAGCGATACATAAAGATTAGTTGAGTTTAAAATCAGGGACGAAAGCGACTTCCACAACATGGAGCAACAGCATCAACTGCTAATACCACCCACTTAAAGGAATATTAAGGTAAAATAGCACTAATGGAGGGGCAATATTGTTGCTTCATAACCAAGGAAGTAAGACTTACATACTATTAACTTAAAAAGGATAATTCTCAAATCACATTGTTTTTTAAGGAAAAAGAATCTTAAATCACGTGTGGTAACTGGTAAAGTCACTTCCACTGCACCAAAACTCCAAGTTGTGGTGAAAGTTGAGAGTAATATGTTAATATTCTAAGACGCCCTAGCAGGTTAAGCGCCCTTTTTATGGGTCAAACCCTAAGCTTTTTGCGTAGCGGTATTTTTGTTCTTAAATTCACTTTTTAATTGCGTGCCTGATGGCCATGAAACTTGTTTTTCTTTGATACCATATTAAAGTCCTTTCTACTACACCAAACTCCAAAGTTGTGAGGATTGTGAGTAATATACTTATATTCTAACAGTGAAGTGAAGCTGAGGATACAATTTTCAAGAACAAGTGGTTAAGTCTTCTCATACAGCCATATTAAGGAAAAATGATGAATACTAATCTAGAGGGATGAAAAATTGATGATTATAACAAGCCATGCTTCCACCTATTTCTTTATACCCTTCTGTATTTCTAGGTGAAAAGTTTGTGATTATTTACCATCTCTTTGATTTACGACAACCCGTGATGCATGGCTACTCCAATAGGGTCTCATAGCCATGTCTAACGCATGTCCAACACGATAGAGTTGAGACACGCAATGGACGCATTATTGGACACATTCCAGTCATGTCAGAATCTAAATGGGTCTGGCAACAAGTTTAGACATGTCATGGGTCTAAACTAGGGGAATTTATTTGGGTTATTTAACTTGCTGAGCATAACCCATTTTTGAACAAAAAAATGGTCCCTTATATTCACAAATAAGTTCACACTTAGTCCCAACTACCCAAGGCAAGAGCAGCTCTTGTCTTTGTACTAAGCCCTTCTTTCATTTTGTGATTCCCCTTCCTCTACTCTAAGTTACAGCGACAAAGATCTCCTAGTTTTTTAGGCGAAGATCATTGTTAAAAGGCTTCAGCAACTTGCAAGGAAGATTTTCTCTCCTCTTCTGACTTGTTCTCTTGTTTGCTTCATTGCATTTGGGACTTTAACTACAAGTGTAACCACACTTGCAAGCACAGCAGCAGCAGCAGCAAGCTTTTCCGCTATTAGTTTTCTTGCAGTTGCAAGTAGATATTCCCCTTCGTCTTTGGATTTGAAATTCCCTTCAAAAGTTCAAATTTTACACCTTTCATGACATTGATTTGCATTAAGATGTGTAATGCATGTGATTGGACCCATGGTCACTAAAGCCATTTTCGCTTGGAGTTCGCAGTTGCAATGGGTAGTTGCAACAAATCAAATAGTTGTAAATGACCTTTTTTGCACTATAATTGCAAGTTAAGTTTCAGCAAAACAAACAAACCCCTCAGTCGAACACATCATAGCCACTTTGACAAGGCTACGCTTGCAATGAGGCTCTGTCACTAAGAAGAATATCATGTTTGATTGAAGCCCTTGCCACTATGATAGACCTTGATCTACAGTGAACCACTGGGGCAAAGTAGATTTGGAACAAACAACGTAAGCTTTTTTTTTGTATCTTTTGCTTTCCTTTTTATATTCATCTCACAAGTTTAGTTTATATGTGTTGTTTTTAAGTTTTACTCGATAACTTATTACTATGTATTTGAGGAATTTGGTTTTTAAGGTCTTTTTTGGCTTTTTCTTTTTAATTTGATATCTAATTATAGAGTTTTGTAGACTTTTTATATTTATTTGGATTCCGATTTGTTTGAAATACAAATTTATATGAATTTTTTAACTTTTTCTAGTTTTTTTGATTGTATGAATTATTAATTGGATAATTGATTGTTTTTAGGCTTGTGACTTACTATGTAATATGGACGATTCTATCATGGAGCCGTGTCATGTCCTAAACATGTCTAACACGCGTGTCGGACACACATGTCGTGTGTATTTTAAGAATTTGTCGCGTTTCTACACGTTGTGTCCATTTCAAAGTTGTCCTGTCCATACAACATAGGTGACATGTATGTGTTGATTTTGTGAGTGTGTAAATGATTCATTGGTTCGATAAATTGTTGCTTGGCTGAGTTTGTTGATTCATTCCTGAATTTGTTTGTGTTGATTCATTGGTTCTTTGACTTGCAGATGCTGATTCATTGTTGAATTTGTTCTGCTTGGTTAAGAAAATCTTTAATCAGAATTGCTATTATTTATATGTTAGATCTACTATTTTAAGTTGCCATTCATTCTTAATTAGAAAGTAATTGATCATTTAGTTTTGGATGTTTATTTGAACGGTTAATAATGATTATGTAGGAAATTAGGAGAAGTAAATGGCTTATAAAAGTTATAATGGTGGTGGAGGTAGTGGTAATAGTGAGAAAGATGATGACAATACTCCACTTTGGAAGTATGTCACAGAACTTGGTGAACCTATCAGAGGTGAGAGAGATGGGGCATAGATATGTCCCAATTATAATGATATTTTTAATGCCTCGTATTCCAGGGTGGGCCATGTTTTGTAAATGCCACTACTTGCAGCAAAACATGCAAATCTATGAAGCATGAACATTTCTTAAAATTACAGTTGAAAGCATAAAAAGGACGCATTGTTTTCTTGCCTACATCAAACACTACTCCTACCACCTAAGTTACAAAGAAGAGAAGAGGTGAGGGTGGTGAGAACACTACAAATGACTTCTAATCATGGAGCCCCACATCATTTGCATGGCTTAGTCACAAGGATGGCTTACATCTTGTCATTCAACTAAGGAATCCATACTTCATTCAAAATTACACATACGCCTCTAACCATCCACTTGGAGGTAATGTCCCCCTTATTATAACCTTTTGAGAACAAGTCTTTTGCAAAGCACTAGGGCACACATTGAGAACTTGTTAAAGTTTATTGAAAACGCTTTAACTTCACAGATCAATTTTTGAGACTTCTTAAAGTTTTTATCACTCTCTGAAATGGATGTACTTCACTAGATGGAGTTTGAGATGCGAGAGATGATTCTATTATATCTTGATTTTAGTTTTGCTATTTTAATTTCAGTTTCAAAGAGCCCCCTAGAACCTTCAACTGATTTGGTAATCGGTACAGTGAGACTAATGGGGCGTATTTTAGGCCACAATATAATAACAAACAATTTGGTCCAATGAATTTAATTGAGGTGGATTGGATGGTGGAAAAGCTGAAGACTATAGTAATCATTTTAGATATTCAAAAGATTAAAATGCTTCTGATAGTGTATAACCAAAAACTTGATAGATGGTTTAGACAATTTTTTCTTCATTTATTCTTGCTTTTTACAATATATAGTTGAACATTGTTCAAAGAACATTTAAGATGCCTACAATTTTTTTTCAAATGCTAGACAAGACTTCATTTCCTCCATCTAACAGTATATGGGGTGAAGACTGGCAGCTGGCAGGCACATGTTGCTTGAGCTTTGTGTATGAGTGTTCGTGAGAAACATTTCCTCACACCAGCATATGCCTCCAGTAGTATGGTATAGTCACGCAGCAAATTTTATTCATGTTCTTTTTATTTTGGTGACTTGTTATCAGCATGCCACACACCCTTTGTTTTGGCGCTCAGGTTTCTTCCATAAATTGGAGCATTTAACTCTCAGTTCAAGCTTTCTGGTTGAAGAGTTTTAGAAATTTGAAGATCTCTGTAAGGGAGCAAGAGTTGCTCAGTAAATCAGTTGCTCGGTAAGGGGGCAAGAGCTACCAACATGAGCTTCAGGTAGTGCAAGCAAAGCTCTGCCCATAATCCATCCTAACAGATGAGGCAGTAATGTTTAGTGACTATCTCTATCAGTTGATGAAAAGACGGTTAACCATAGTTTAAGCAACTGCAGCACCAGATACTTAATCAATATTTTAAACCTGTTCTGGGATAGCTACAAGGAAACCAATGCCCCAGTCTCTATCTACAGGCTTAATCTTCTTACAGTCCTTGACTCCTTGGTCAGATTTTCCTCTGTTTAACTCATGCTGGTGCATATAAGAAAAAAGACAATAACGTAGGCTTATGCTTATGGCTTTGTTAAAGCAATGAGAAGCAGAACATAAGCAACAGGATCTCATCTCATACAGTGAAATCGGAGGGGGGAAAGTTCTGTACAACAAGTGCACCAGTGTTGTAAGCCAACACATTTAAGCTCGGACTCAAAACATTTATTAACATACATAACCACTCTTGACTGGTCGACAATTTTATAGATAAATCATAAAGTTAATTAGTTAACAATTTGCTTTCCTGATCTAAACATTGCCTTTTCAAATGTAATCCAGTTAACTAATAAAGGCAAGAATAATGCATCAATTACGGACAGATAATTAAAATGGATATGAAACTGAACAGGAATAGTAAAATTCAAAAGCTCATCAAGCAATGATATCCTCAACGGAAATGCACATCAACCACAGGAAACTTACATCAGCTCCTATAAATAATACAAATATATATTAGTAGACAGCATTATTTTGTCTTATCTCTAATGTTTGTCTAAACAATGAGCTGAATAAATTTCACTCTGAAACAAAATTAAAAATCACCAACTCATCAAAGAGTTCTTCAGAAGGATAACAACGGAACTGCTGTGCCCTATCTTTTATATATACAAGGCACCATGGACAAGAAGACAATTGAGCTGTACACTGACCAGAGACAGGGAAATTAGACATCATCAACCAGAGACAACTTACTTCATCTCCAACACAAACTACCAATGTATATTGGTAGACACCAAAACTTTAGCTAGCTTCTAATGTTTGTTTAAACAATAAAATAAAAATAAAATTCATTTGAAAACAAAATGAAGACTTGCAAAAGGGTGCTTTCAGAAGGCCGGAGAACAGACCCTCTACACCCTATCTTTTATATAAATCGGACACCATGGGCCTGAAGGCAACTGATCAATTGTATGCTTATGATGAGATTGACTCTCATAGGTTATACACATTATAATATAAAGTAATGTAACAGTTGAAAGAATAAACGAGAAATAAATTCATGATCAAACAATAATATCAAGCACTTATAGATGTGAGGATACCTTCACTAGTTTCATCAAGTGTGGAGAATTCTGGACCGCTATCAATATTTGACTCAGCACTGACATAATCAGAACTTTCTGCATCTTTGAACTTCGGAAGGGTATTTACATTTTCCACAAGGACATCTGCGCCCATGTTTAACCTTGCTATGAAAGCTGAAATCAACAAGCAAAAAGATGAATTAATGAATCTTAATAAAAAAAAGTTAACATCTGGACTTTTGGAACGGGTAATACTAGCAAACGAAAACAATACTGACATCATAGTTGAATGCATCTCCAATTTACTTAGAGGGTGTGGATCATGAGGGATCTGATGTTCTAGAAGCATATACTCATAATCCTAATGTTATGAAAGAAATACAATACTTCTTCTTCACAAGGACAATAATATGAATTTCGAAATCTTCAAAAACAGTCTTCCAGACCAAGGTGCACCATAATGTGTTTATATCAATCAATCATATTGCAAAAGCTCTAGCCTTCAGAAGAATAATGCACATAATTACAGATGAACCATCTCACATGCACACCTATATGTATCACAAGATTCACAATAGTGCCATACTCTTAATAAGAAACAAGTAGTCTTTCAGACCAAGGTGCACTGTAACATGTTTATATCGTCCAAGCATGTTACCACAAGTTTAGCATTCAGAAGGATAATGCGAACAATCAAGATTGATCTGTTAAGTTCAATCATCTTATATACAA
Organism: Agave tequilana; assembly: GCA_038442645.1. NCBI lineage: Eukaryota > Viridiplantae > Streptophyta > Magnoliopsida > Asparagales > Asparagaceae > Agave > Agave tequilana. The sequence continues at coordinate 40,371 of JAVJIF010024090.1, read as the reverse complement.
GAAAACCATAAATCTTTTCAATACCCTTATTTATTATCTTCTTTTGAAATAGTGGAAACATAGAAACACTAGAGTATTTGAACAGTATGCAGCACAAGAGGAATTAATATGGAATTCCTCCAATCTCTCTCGAATGAACAGGATGCAGTACAAGAGGAATTAGTATGGAATTCCACCGATCTCTCCAATTTACTTAATCCACCAATATTGAATTAAGGATCAACTCATGTCTTATCCTCTGTCTTAGCGTGTTGTTGTTCCCCCATCTCAACATTCTCATTTTGGCCATACTCATTTTTGAACATAATTTTTTTTCCTAAATTGCCCAACATTCTGACGGATCAATCATTGGTGGACTTATAGTCGTCTTATAGAATTAATCTTTAATCACATATTACTTCCACAAGCACTCTTCAATTTAACCATTCTCCTTTACTTCTATGGACCACGTGGTCCACATCTTTCCCAATCACACCGTCACAATAAATGAGTGATCCTAAATAGTGAAAATGATAACTTCTAGATATATGTTGGTAATCTACATAGCCCCACCTCTGTTCTTTCTCACGGTTTTGCAAAATTTTCAGTATATTTCATTTTCGTTGTGCTAATTTTATATTCTTTAAATTCTAAAGCTTCTCTCCAACTTGTACTTTGAAAATTATCCTCTGACTAGTCTCATCAACTAAAACAATATCATCAACCTATATCAAACTGACATGTCCAAACTCCTAGCCTATTCTTTCTTGAATGTGAGAAAGATTTCCATTGAACTTCATCTTGAATATGCCTAGTAAGTATAAAACCATGCACATTATTTTCATGCTTTCTCACACATTACTCAATTAGTTTAGGAAGATTGAAACACATGATCGCCTGAGTAATACAAGCATTTAGCTTACGTATACTAAATCCCTTCTACATATTCTCATACATTTTTTTTGTCAAATGTCATAGACTATAATTGTTAACATCGTCAAACGATTCCACATTAACACTTGCAGTCATTACTTCATGCAACTAGAGAAAGCCATGACTGACTCCGCAAATGAGGATTTTGTCTTTTATAACAGAAATTACTCCTTCAGTATCCATTTTTGTTCATTTTTTGTGAAAGTTAGGCGGCCTGTATTTCTTTTTTTATGTATAGTCGTTCATTTTATATTTCTCAGTTTCTCTCAGTATGCAGACCACAGAATATCCAGTGCAATTAAACATTCTTATGTGCCTCTTTTTTACTGCTTTCTTTTTTATTTTGGTGCAATTTCCTTTGTAACATTATATGCAACAGGAATTCACGTGTTGAGATATCTCGCATTTAATTTGGGAGTTTCTCCACAATAGCACCTTGTGAAAGCCACGGCAACTAATACAACCGGGTCCTTAGGGTTCTCAGTATACAGGGTAGAAAACTAGAAATAAGCATCTTTATCCCGCATAAAGAAAATAATAACATGTATAAAATTTAAAATAAACCAAAAAATGAAGAAGAAGAGGAGGAGGAGGAGGAAAAAGCTTTAACCTTTTTAGCAAATTCATACCCAATCCTTCCCCAATAAAACAAGAAAGCACAAGAAATGCAAATCAAATAAAACAACCAAGATAAAGCAAAAGTAAGCCAATTGAACAGTCAATGTAGCAAAAACCCTAAAGCTTATATACAATGGTGCAAAAAAAAAAAAAAATTAGATCAAGGGGTTAGGAGTTGTACGAGATGGGGGGTAACTCCCGGCGGTCTCGAACCAGAGCTGAGCCTCCGAAGCTTCCGCAAACGTCTCCTGTCTACTGAAATCGAAGTATCGCGCAGCATCGAACTCGTAATCGAGGTCGATCTCCAAGCTGAGGAAATCCCCTTCAAGAGGCTCCCCCATTTCCTCGTCTATCAGCATCTCCTCCATCATCATCTCGCCGATCGAGAACGAAAGAACCGTCGGGGTCTGGTCACCGCCGGTGGCCTCGAACCTTGGCTCCTTCGGCGGCCTATTTATCGGCGGAATCGGGGGTAGGAGAGAATTTTGGCTCCGGCCTGTAAAAGAAGACACAGGCGGCAGAAATTTGAATGCGGGTCGGGACCGGGGAAGTTAGAATGACGAAATTACCCCTCGTCGTCTTCTGCTGAAATCCTGGGCAATCAATTCCGGTACGGATTCTAGCTGGCACTCTGGGTAACTTCGGAAAGTTTGAGAGGATATAATTGGTAAGGGGAGATGTTTCGGGCGTCGGAGGTGGGGATTAGACTGCGAACAGTTCGCGGATTCGAAAAATTCGACGCTCGATAAGGGAGAAATTAATGCACGGATTTTTTTGGTACTTCCCTGCGCTATTAAATGAAATGTCAGTTGTGCCCTTCTCATCTTGAGTCAAATTGAAAATTGGTAAATTTGTTGTTAGGCCTGTCGGCTGGTCGGGCTTGGAACGAGTACAGTAGTTAACAAATTCAGGGTCAATTATCATTACAAGTATTAGAAACGCGATTACCTGTGGGTCTAGAATAGTTGTTCTCATACTCGTCCTATTTAGTGACGGATTCATTCAAACCTGATTACCCGACTCGGGTCGATTACCTCACCACCTCCGATCATGCCCACGACTGAGAGGAAAGCAGGGGGGGGGGGGGATGGCGGTGAGAAGAGAAAGCTCCCCAAAGGAAAGAGAGAGTGCTCGAGAGAGGAGAGGGGGAGGCGGAGAGGGAGAGAGAGCTTGAGAAAGAAAGTGAATGAGAGGGTTAGGGTTGAGTTATTAATTAAACAAGTTCGGGTCTATTCGAGTATGGTTCAAGTAAAATCAGACCCAACTCGTTTACTAATAGGGTAAACGGGTCTCAATCTTATTCGAGTTTGCAGGTGTAACACTGATTATCAGACCCGTCTAATTCTGATACGGGTCGAGTACAGGTGCAGACCCGACCCATTAACATGCCTCTTTGTCATCAAGGGCAAAAAAGTAAAAGAAGGTCGTTCCCAAGATTTTTCATGTTGGTCATTGGTCGTTGCTCGAGTGCCGTTCCGAGAGCGTTAGTTTTTATTATTACAATAATTATTAATTTTATATTTTGGGCCTGTTTGTTTCGTTGCAAAACGTCGCAAGTCGTAAGTCGTAAAATGAGAATGGAAAAAGTGAACTGTAGCAGAGAAAATATATTGTGTTTTACGGTGTTTGGTTGATAAAGTGAAGTGTAAATGAAAGAGTATATTGTGTTTTACGATGTTTGGTTGATAAAGTGAAAGTGTAAATGGTAAAGTATATTGTGTTTTACGGTGTTTGGTTGGTAATGTAAAAGTATAAGTAGAAAAGTTGACCACAAAATTAACTGTAGCAGTGATTTAAATATTATAAGTACTATTAAATTAAATCTACTATTGCAAATTAAATTGTATTAATAAATTTGAGATAAAAAATTAATAATCTTAATATTTTATTTATAACAATAATATTAATAAAATATTAGTATAAATAGTAAAATATTACTAAAATATTAACTAAATAAATAATATAAAATTTTAAGAAAATCTAAAGAACATTAATAAAATTTTAAGAATACTAATAAAATATAAATATTAAAAAATCTTACAAAAATAATAAAATATAGTTATAATATTATAATATTAAAAATACTTGAAAATTATTATAATATAAATTTTATTATAATATTATTATAATATTATAGAAATATAAAATTAACACAGTAAAATATAATTATAATTTAATAATAAATTATCATTATAGTATTATTATACTAAATTATTATTACAATATTAACATAATAAAATATTAATATAATAATAAAATATATTATGGTATTAATAAAGTAATTTTTTATATTAAAAAATAAATAATTAAATATATAGTAATTTTATATTAAAGTATAATATTGTTATATTAATAAAATATTAACTCTAAATAAAATAATAAAAATGGAATAAGTATTAATAAAAATAATAAAGTATTAAATAAAATATTAAATAAAAATATTAAATTAAAATAGTAAAATATTAAATATTAAAACAATATTTAAAACAATAAAAATAATTAAAGATTAAAAATATAAAATAATTAAATAAGAAATTGAACACTATTTAAAATATTAAATATTTAATAATATTAAATTATATATTGATTATCAAGTAACTGTTTTGAACTGTAAGTGTACTACAAGTGAGAGTTACATGACCACAAAATTAACTGTAGCAACTGCAAGTGGGAAAATATGAGTGTAAAAGTGAGATTTACATGACCACAAATTTAACTGTAGCAACTACAAGTGGGAAAAGAAGAGTTGCATTTTGCAACTTGTTTTTCAGCGAAACAAACAACGGAAAATGGAAAAGAAGTTTTACGACTTACGTTTTGCGACGTTTTTTGCGGCGAAACAAACACGCCTTTTATCAAATCATGAAGAAAACGGAAGGAGAGAGAAGAGAGACATATATAAGGCCAAATCCAGGAGCAGAGAACAGGGAAGCCGGTGGCTCCATCCAATGGACAGTGGTCACTTTTAGCATGGTTGCATGAAATCTCAATGGAAACATGAGGACCAGATCTCGAGAGAGGGCTTTTAATTTTCGAGGATTCAAACCCAATCAAAGACGGCCCAATTATTGGGAAGGGCTGGGAGCTTAATTCGAAGGGGCCTCGGTATGAATGGCCTGAAGATTTTGTTGCGCCTCACTAATAGCACTTCTTGCACCTCGCGCCTTCTTCTGCGCAACAACTAACTTGAGGAACCCAAGCAACGGAGATAGACGTGCCGAAGAAGTACCCACATGACAAGAACGGAGAAACAATAGAGAAAAATAAGCCAATACAATATTTAACGAGGTTCGATAATTTGCCTACATTCTCGGGACAAGGGAAAAAGAGATTTTATTGATTCAACAATTAATTACAAGAGAATTCAAGAGCTACTTCAAGGATACAATTCATGAGGGCTTTAACCCTTATTTATAGCCAAAGAGTCCCATGGATTTAGAAAACCCCAATTAGATTTGACCTCAAAACAGAAAAGGAGTTCGAATCCGCTCAGGAGAACAAATCACGTTTGTCGATGGACCGGCCTGTCAACTGACCCTGTCCCTCGGTTGACTAGTCGGTCGACCGGGACAAATCGAGAGTCCTGTTGTGCCAGTCGGTCGACCAGCATTGTCGACTGTTCCCTAGCCACGGTCGACCGGGCTGTGTCTGTGCACGTTGTACACACCGGTCGATTGGGCGGTCGATCGGGCTCTGTCCTCGCCTGCTGCAAGCTGTGTTCTTGCTCCTTTTGACTTCTGATCTCTGCGCTATTTCTTCCAATGAGTTTAAAAAAACTCTGCTGATGTATTTTATCTCCTCTTATCTCCTCTCTCCCTATAATTCTCCACTTCGGTGAAGATTTTTCAAATCTGAGCCAAACTCCAACGAACATCTGGTAAAATTGACACGATCTCGGCTTGAGCTCTCCGAACGAAATTGACACACGATCTCGTCGAAATCGACACACGATCTTGACTTGGCCAACAGACGAAACCAGTTACAAATACAATTGATTTTTATTGATCACACCAGATTCAAATTGAGTTTGTCGTCCCCTTAGGAACGCTCTCTAAACTCCAATATCAATTATAAGATTTCAACCTCAACTTAGCTAACCAAACGGAATGCAACATACATATCTTCCCAACACTTCACCTGAAGAGAAATACCATAAGAGCCGACCAATGAACATGTCTACAACAAAGCAACTTAATGAAACATCATTCCAAATGACCTCAAGAAGAACCCATCATGAGCCAACACTAACTCTCCAACTCACTAGCTCTCTCCAGTCCATATATCTTCAAGACGGTCGAACCAAATCTGAGTAAGCAAACACCATCCTCGATTTCAACAAACTGGATGCACACCCCTCTTTATGCAAGCTTAATTGTCTTCTCACCAGAAGATCATCCGTTCATAGAGATCACAACACTTCACCTCTACGTGAAGTCCAAATCAACTTCTCAAGAACCCAGTACTCCAAATAGTTTCATACGGGTTGCATTACCACATGGCTGCGCCTTTACAGCTGCCTACGTACCTTGCCCAAGGGAACAAGCCAACCGTAGTTCATTGAAATGAGCTCCACGAAGCTCATGCACCTGTGACTGAATCTTAGCAATGAACCAAACTGGCTGAGTCATATGAATCTCCTTCTACCGTCATGGAGAACCACGGCCTTCAATTTGAGCTTGTCGCGGTCATAAGCTTGAGATTCATGCTTCTTCACCCACTTTCGCGGTTTTATCTTAGTTCTAATGGTTGCAAATAATTCGACATTCTCATCAATGTCTTCTACCCGTTCAGCATCAAAACTGGCTACATGATCTCTACTCAGTGTCACATCTAGTGAAGTTCTTACTGATACCGAACCAACTGAGCTGATGGAGTAGCATCAACCTCCACCTGTTGCGATACATCCTTGGTCTTCGTCCTCTCCACCACCTGAGAGACAGTAGACTTCAACAATGAAATCTCATCAAACGTGACATGCTGATTCAATACGATCTTCTTATTTTCGGGGTCCCATAACCTGTAGCCTTTCATTATTTTTTGACATCCAACACAAACTTCTTTACTCGCGGATTTACTTTACCATCTTTGGCACTAAAGTAGGTTGGACTTATAAATACTCGCAGCAAATCATGATCTTGAGCAGCTTTCCCAAACCAAACTTCCAGTGGAGTTTTACCTCCTATCGCAGTCGATGACAATCCATTTATGAGATGGCTAGCATACACAATCGCCTCAACCCAAAACGATTTGTCTAATCGTGCATTTGACAACAAACACCGAGCCTTCTCTGGTAAGAAACAGTTTATCTCTATAGTCAAACCATGTATTTCATCTGTGAACTGAGTACCAATACCAGTGCTCTGGCCAAATCGTAGAAATTGGTTCTTGTGTCTTCCAACACTACCAATTTATAGCTCCTTGATCTTCCTATCAGACTGTTTCTCCAACATATCCTTCCACTTTACCAACTGTTGGCCCAAAGGCCTTCCACCCTAGTTTTGATGATGATTAACTCATGTAGTTATATGTTTACTAATAATCTTATGATTTTAAGTTTCAGATCATTAGCAAGATATTAGTTGGTGATTGCTTCAAAAAGATGAGTTTGTAAGCCTTCACTTGGTGATTCCCGTGCCCGAGCATCAAGATCATACCTTTGCACTCGGTGGATCACGTTTGGGATCGAGTCGGCTTGAAGATTGAAGATCATCAAGAAGACTTAGGTATCCTAGTTTAGTTTAGTGTGTTTTAGATCCATTTGTAAAGCTTAGTATAGTTGATATGCTCAAGTGCACAAACACACACGTTTTTATGTTTGGTTTTCGGTTTTCATGAATAGTTGATCAAAACAAGTTTAATTGATATATGTATAGTTGTTTCATTCTATACATGCATACTTAACTTTTAAACAAACTTATTTTGACTTTTCTATTCATGTATTGAAAAATCAAGTTTGATAAAATACAAGTGTTGGTTTTTGATAAAATTTACAAGACACAAAAATGATTTGAATATGTTGATATATGTCTTGAAATTTTTATCACAAGTTTGTGTTTCAATACAAAATGTTAAAACAAGTTTATGAAATTTTAAAAGAGATAAAAGAATTTTTAGAAATATTTTAACTTATGTTTTTCTGCCCTGAACTGTGACTGACAGGCCAGGTCGGTCGACCGCATGGGTCGACCGCACCAAGGGCCGGTCGACCCGTGAGGTCGACCGACGTGCACAGAGTTGTGCACGTCTGGCAGACACAAGGGCGGTCGACCCGGACGGTCGACCGTAACTGAGAGCAGTGCTCTCTGTTTATTTGGGTCAACCGGGCGGTCGACCGGGTTTGCCCAACGATCACATTTTTGACCGTTGGCGGCCGACCGCCAAGCCTGTCAGGCTGCCACATCAGTCTAACGGCTAGTTTTATTGTGGGGCTATAAATACCCCAACTCTTGGGCTGTTTTCATAAGTTTTTAAGGAGCAAAAATTCCCTATTCTCTGGTTTTAAAAAGAAGTTTTCAAAAGAGTTTAAAGTGCCAAAAAGATTCATTCATTTGTTTTCAAGTGTTTTGTTATTTTCAAAGAAAATAGGTTTTTGGGAAACTAGTTTATTGTTCTTCATTTCCATATCTATTTGGTATTTTCCCAAGAGTTTTTCTTTGATTAAAACATTTGTTTTCCACACTTGAGCTATCTTCTATCCTAATCTATTTAGGATCCTTTGTTTTGTGGAAAAAGAGAAAAAGAGAGATTGAGTTTGTGGTCTTTGGAACCACTTGTTGTAAACACCCTTACTCTTGTTGTATCCCTCTTTGGTAGAGGTTGATCGGGTGATTGGTTTGCTCCCTCTTTGGTAGAGGTTGAGGCTTGTGGTTTGCTCCCTCTTGTGAGAGGTGGAGTTTTGGTTTGTAACCCTCTTCGGTAGAGGTGTTGTTGTTGTATTGGCTACGGGCCTACCCCTCGGTTGTGAGGCGGTGTTTGAGAGAGGAGTTTGGTACTCCTAGTGTTGTAACAAATCTTCTTCGGTAGAGGTTCCCTCGGTGGGAGATAGTGGATTGGAAATCCTACACGTGGTGTAGGCGGGGATGTAGAGCTGGGTGCTCGAACCTCGAAACATATCTTTTTGTTAGCGTTTGATCAATTGTCTCTCTAACTCTCTCTCTCTCTTTACATTTGTGCAAAGCATCATACTTCATTCATATCATATATTGCTTGTATTGCCTTGCATCCTTCATATTGCTCATCCTTATATGCTTGACTTGATTGTGTGTGTGCCTCACTTATACTTAACCACAAGAGCTTCACATAGCACCTCAATCCATTCAAGGGGAATCAAGAGGAGTTAGTCCAGAGCCCTTCACGGGGAATTCGGCTACACTTGTGTGTTGTATTAAGTGTGTTGCAATAATTTGCATTAGCTTCCGCATTTAGCGCACTTAGTTTCTAGATTAGCACTTACACCTATTCACCCCCCTCTAGGTGTTTTTCAATTGGTATCAGAGCCAAGTGCTCTGATTTTGGGTCTAACAATTTAGAGTTAAAGATCCTCATTTTAGGCTAATCTTGTTTGCATTTGTTTGTTTGCACACATTTAATTTGCCTCATGGATAGCCCTCCTATGTTTGACATTTCTAGACTTGAGATTTGAAAGGTTATGATGAGTAGCTATTTGAAGACCCTAGGATTGCATGTTTTCCTTACCGCTACCAAGAGATGTTATCTTGGTGACCGCAATCATATAGGGGCCAATGCACAAGCCCTAGAGGCCATTAGAAGCACGCTTTCAAAAGAATATCTTATGCATATTTCTAACCTTGATTCCGCTTTTGCAGTGTGGAATAAGTTGACAACAACCACCACCTCCAAGCTTCAAACGCCTATCCAACAAGAAGAGAAATCTAGTGGAGAATCCGAGCCACAACAATGCTATATGGTCCAAGGGAATGACTCCCTTGAGGTACACTCGGAAACCCACTTAGATGATGATGATGATGCTAGTTCTTCAAATGATTATATTGATGCCCATGCTTTAAATGAAGAACTTTCTATTGTGTGTGAAAAATTGATTGAAAAATATAACTTGTTGAAAAAGAAAAGTCTAGAAATTGAAAAAGAAAATAAAAGTTTGCATTCTAGACTTAACAATGTTTTGCAAGAGAAGGTTGAGGTCTATAATGAAAGGGATTCATTGAGATCTCAATTAGAACTTGCACTTAAAGAAAATGAGTTTTTAAAATCTAAAAATGATTGTCATGTTATTTTGAAGAAAAATGAAAATTTGTCTTCAAAAGTTGATTTTGTTTTAAAAGAAAATAATTCTTTAAAAAGAGAAATTGATTTTATTTCAAAAGAATTAGAAATTTGTTTAAATAAAAATAAATCTTTGAACAATGATATTGTTTCTCATGTTTGTCATGCTAGGGTAGTTTCACCTAGATCACCCCTTGCATGCTCCACTTCTTCCTTGATTAAAAATGATATAAATGTTTTAAAGAAGAGTGTTGATTGTTTGGGCTCCACTTTGAGCCAATGTGTTGAGGGACATACACGATTGGAATCTTTGTTTCGAAAGAAACAAGTTCCACCTATGCATGCACACCCATCACAGCATACACATGCTCCTCACGGACACCATCACACAATGTATGCTTATGTGTACACTTGTACACATTGTGGACGTAAGGGCCACCTTGCTAAATTTTGCTTTGATAGATTAAATGTTTCAAATTTAGCAAATAAATTTGTTTGGGTTAGAGAAGGTACTAACCCTCATGGACCCAATAAGATATGGGTATCAAAGACCACCCCTCCTATTTTTGATGTAGGTGTGAGCTCTCACATGACGTGAGAGTTGCCGTACCTTGGAGTGGATGCGTTCCGAGCTTCATAAAAATCATATGGATGCATCACTTTCAAGGAAAGTTTGGTGGGAAGACCACCTTGGTTTGGAGAACTAGAGCGGTGCCCTCATTGGTTTTGGTATCGAATCTCTAACTCCTTATGTTTACATGCTTTCCATGTTTATCTTTCATAGCATGTTTTGATGTTTGTTGATTACTATGAAAATGCCATGCTTATTAGATTAGTGATATACATGTTTAGTTATTTTGAGATACCCATGTTTAATATGGATAAATTCGTTTGTGTTCTCACTATTTGGTTGCTATTGCGTATATCATATTTCTAATAACACGTGAATTTGCATAATAATCATGTTTTTGTTTATCATGATGATTTTTTTTCTTGTTTTGATGCTTCATGATTTGATTACATGTTTAGATGTTAGTTTTCATTAAGACTAGGATTTATACTTGTACATATAGTGGGCCACAAATAAATCTATATATGTTTGTGCTCGAATGCTTATTTGAACCCATTAGATGTGCTAGTATAGTCTAGTTTTGATGATCCACACATTTTAAACTTGTATTCCTAATTTTGGTTTTGTTTTTGATCATGTGTTTTCACTTCATGTATATGTCCATTTTATCCAAATTATTGTTATACATATACATCCTTTTTGAGCCACGTGCCTTCATGCATATATCTTTGTGGACTCGTTGTGTTTGGATATGTATGTATACCTTAGTTTGTATAAGACATACATATGCCTTGAAGATTAAATAAGTTTTTGATGATTTTCATTGTTTCAAGGAATTTTAAGCTTATTGTCCATCTTTCATGATTATGATTTATTTGTACACTCACTTTTATTGATTACTCATGTGTTTGTTTTCATGAGTTATATTTATGCTTAATTGAATTAGAGTGTTGATTATCATGTGGATTTCATGTTTCATGAAAAATATTTTTGTTTTATTCCTTGCTTGAAGGATTTCGTACTAGTTTAAAATTTTTTTCATTTAACTAGTTACGGTATTCTTCATTTTGGTAGAGTTTTTCAAACGTACTCTATTTTCAAACCTATTTTTGAAAACCCCTACCTTCGATGGTAGATTGGATGGGAGATCATGTTCATGAATGCTTTAAAATGAAAATCATTTAAAACTTGAACCATAATTGGGAGGTAGGGGTGAGCAGAGTTCGGTTATAACCAAAATAGCCGACCAAAAATCGAAACCCGAACCCGAACCGAACCGAACCGCTCTAATTCGGTCGGGTTTCGGTTTTGTGTTCCAAAACCCGAACCCGACCGAACCGAACCGAATTTCTCACCCTATATATCACCCTACTCAAATTCAATTAAGTGAATCATATAGTTCATAAAAAAAACTGTTTGAAGCTTATCTCATTACTTTTAGTAATGTCATCTTTATTATGTTGAATATGTAAACGCTATGTTAAGTACACGATCACGATCACATTGAGAATAATATTTATATTAATATAGTTTTTTTTCTCATTCTTATCATTAAAAAATAGTAATAATTATATGAGCTTTGATATAAGAGCTCAAATACAATGTAAAAGTTTTAGAATATGAAATTTTCAATTCACATTAAGGTTATGGTCTTTTTCTTATTTCTAATTTGGGAAAGCGTATTTGAGATTAGAATATTAAAGGATTATAATATAATGGTGATTAAAAATGCAAGAAATGATGACAATATATTGACCTAACCGAAAAAACCGAAAAACCGAACCGAATTGATTCGATTCGGTTCGATTCGGTTACTAAGTCTAATCGGTTCGGTTCGGTTTTGCAAAAATTAATAAAACCGAACCGAACCGACCGATGCTCACCCCTATTGGGAGGTAGTTATATGAGATATACACTTGATCTTATTGTTATTTCAATTGGTATCATTGAATTCTTTCAATTGGTATCAATCTTGACCTTTTTTGTATACTCATATATGTTTGTATGTATGTATGATTTCAATTCCAAGAATAACAATTTCAATTGGTATCTATTTTCCATACATATATATGTTTGTGTTTATGCTAAGCTTGAGCTTCAATTTTGTTTTAATTGATTATTTTTAAATTGGTATCAAGCCTACGCATTGTTTTTAGTTGGTATTTCATAAAGGGGGAGAAAATTTGATTTTGTCTTTCATTGGTATTTGTACTCCCATACTTTATGATTGAAAATTTAAATTTGGTATCATATGTTCAAAATGAAAAATATTTACAATTGGTATCAAAATTTTTGTTTAGACATTCAAAATTTATTATGTTTAATTTAAATTGGTATCAAGATTTTCATGTGTTTTGCTTAAAATTGGTATCAATATATTTTTTGTTTCCTTTCAATTGGTATCAAGATGCTATTCTTTGACATACTTTCAATTGGTACCTTAATTGATTGTCATCCCTAATTGGTTTTGTTTTTGTTTTAGACAAAAAGAGGAAAATATTATTTTTATTGATTCGTTGTTTCGAACAAAAAGGGGGAGAAAAATTTATTGATTTGGTTTTGCTTTTACCCCTAATTGGTTTTGCTTTTTACCCCTTTATTGATGATTGACAAAAAGGGGGAGAATTATTTGAGAAAGATTATGGTTTATATATGCATATTTATGTTTTGCATATATTAAGTTTAATTTAGTTTAATTTTAATTGATATCTAGAGCATGTTTCATGTTTCATGTTTCATGTTTAATATTCATTGCATATTTATTATTTATTTGTTTATGCATGAGTTAAGGGGAGCTTCTTTGAAGCTTAACTTTAATCCATGCATATAGAACTCCATGAGTTTTGTCATCATCAAAAAGGGGGAGATTGTTGGCCCAAAGGCCTTCCACCCTAGTTTTGATGATGATTAACTCATGTAGTTATATGTTTACTAATAATCTTGTGATTTTAAGTTTCAGATCATTAGCAAGATATTAGTTGGTGATTGCTTCAAAAAGATGAGTTTGGAAGCCTTCACTTGGTGATTCCCGTGCCCGAGCATCAAGATCATACCTTTGCACTCGGTGGATTACGTTTGGGATCGAGTCGGCTTGAAGATTGAAGATCATCAAGAAGACTTAGGTATCCTAGTTTAGTTTAGTGTGTTTTAGATCCATTTGTAAAGCTTAGTATAGTTGATATGCTCAATTGCACAAACACACACGTTTTTATGTTTGGTTTTCGGTTTTCATGAATAGTTGATCAAAACAAGTTTAATTGATATATGTATAGTTGTTTCATTCTATACATGCATACTTAACTTTTAAACAAACTTATTTTGACTTTTCTATTCATTTATTGAAAAATCAAGTTTGATAAAATACAAGTGTTGGTTTTTGATAAAATTTACAAGACACAAAAATAATTTGAATATGTTGATATATGTCTTGAAATTTTTATCACAAATTTGTGTTTCAATACAAAATGTTAAAACAAGTTTTATGAAATTTTAGAAGAGATAAAAGAATTTTTAGAAATATTTTAACTTATGTTTTTCTGCCCTGAACTGTGACTGACAGGCCAGGTCGGTCGACCGCATGGGTCAACCGCACCAAGGGCCGGTCGACCCGTGAGGTCGACCGACGTGCACAGAGCCGTGCACGTCTGGCAGACACAAGGGCGGTCGACCCGGACGGTCGATCGTAACTTAGAGCAGTGCTCTCTGTTTATTTGGGTCGACCGGGCGGTCGACCGGGTTTGCCCAACGGTCATTTTTTGACCGTTGGCGGCCGACGGGGCGGCCGACCGCCAAGCCTGTCAGGCTGCCACATCAGCCTAACGGCTAGTTTTATTTTGGGGCTATAAATACCCCAACTCTTGGGCTGTTTTCATAAGTTTTTAAGGAGCAAAAATTCCCTATTCTCTGGTTTTAAAAAGAAGTTTTCAAAAGAGTTTAAAGTGCCAAAAAGATTCATTCATTTGTTTTCAAGTGTTTTGTTATTTTCAAAGAAAATAGGTTTTTGGGAAACTAGTTTATTGTTCTTCATTTCCATATCTATTTGGTATTTTCCCAAGAGTTTTTCTTTGATTAAAACACTTGTTTTCCACACTTGAGCTATCTTCTATCCTAATCTATTTAGGATCATTTGTTTTGTGGAAAAAGAGAAAAAGAGAGATTGAGTTTGTGGTCTTTGGAACCACTTGTTGTAAACACCCTTGCTCTTGTTGTAAAACACACATGATAGGTAACTCCTGTATCTAAGGTCCACTCAGAATTATCTGAGTAACCAACAGTAGGAGTAGTAACAGAGGAAAAAATATCGATAAGTCTGAGTCTAATCCATCTGTCTGTGAAGTACTGGCTTGAGTACTGACCACTTGTGCGAGATTTGCCTCGGCCTTCGACTCTTTCTTTTTACCTTTGGCCTTCGGACAATCAACCTATTTGCCCAAAGGCCATTAGCCTGAAATTTTGATGATAACAAACCATATGTAGTTATATTTTATCAAGTTTGTTTAAATGAGTTTCAAGTAAAATCATAGGTTGATTGACATCTCCAACATAAGACTCACACATTTGGAAGCCGCGAAGATTTGGATCCCAGAGCCCAGCACAATAGAAGAGCTCCAGGATCAAACAAGTTGAGCAGACTACTACAAGATTTGTATTTTTACATTTTCCATTTTACTTAGGATTTATAGTCTATTTTGTCAAGACTGAGATGATAGAGGTTGATAACTTTGGGATTGTCACACACACACACATTTGATATTGCTTCATGCTTACAAACAAAATTTTATTACAAAATTTCTTACCAAGTTTCGGAAAAACAAAGTTTTGAAAAATCAGTTTTGGAAAAACAAGTTTTTGGAAAAACCATTTTTTGTTTAGAAAAAGAATTTTTAACAAAATATAGTTCAAATCTTTTTTGTGTTGATCTATGATCACACCTGGTCTTTATAAGCCCTAAAACTCTATTTTTTATATACCCATCTAAAGAATTTTTATCAAAAATTTTATCTTCAAAAAGCCCTTTCAAAAACTTGACTTTTGGCCTAGTCCGGTCGACCGCTGGCAGAGCAGAACTGTTCTGTCGGTCGACCGGGTCGGTCGACCGATATGGACCATTGTGCATGTGTGCACATCGTCGACCGACTAGTCGACCGAGAGCAAGAGCAGTGCTCTCTATTTTTGCCGGTACGGTCGACCAACAGAGAGAACTCACTCTCTGTTTGGGACTTCGGTCGACCGGCCCGGTCGACCGCTTTCCCAACGGTCAGAAATCTGACCGTTGGCGGTTGACCGGCCCGGTCGACCGACAGCAGTTAGAATCTGCTGACATATTCCAACAGCTATTTTTCTGATTTGATTTTTGTTGGGATCTCCCCCAACGAATCTCTTGGTCTTTTTATTCTTCCCCTATAAATAGAGGGAGTGTTCTACAACTAAAATACAAGATCTACAAGATCAAGATCGAAAGTTTTCAAAAGTTTAGCCTTTTAGCAAAAAGTTTTCATTGAGCCAAATTTCCAATCCTTTTAGCTTGAAGCCTTCCTCTACTTCTCTTCTAGATTTGTGCACTACACAATCTCAAAAGTTTCATCTCCTCATCTTGGTTGTAGGGTTGTGCAAGTGAGCCATTGTTTGTGGTCAAGTGTTGATCACCGTTTTCTTCATATTGAGAAGTTGTAGAGGTTGCGGCCACAAGCGAGCTAGTGAGCTCTAAGTCGGTGTTGCGGCACCGTGAGAGAGGACAAGTGTGTCCGAAGAGTTTTAGTGAGAACAATGACGATCCGGTGGGATCAAGCATAGTGAAAATCCTTCATCGTGTTGAAGGCGGGGACGTAGAGCAGTGGCTCGAACCTCGAAACATATTCTCGTGTTTGCGATTGTCCACTTATCTCTAAACTCTCACTCTCCTTTACTTGCACTATTATTTATTACTTCCTTGAAAGTTTTAATATTGTTATTGTTTATTGTTAATTAGTTTTAATCCGCATTATTTGTCACTTAGTATACCCATCACCTATTCACCCCCCTCTAGGTGATTTCAATATCACCTATATATGTGACTCCATGCGCTTCATGCAAACCTGTATCGGAGATATCTACAATAGATTTGATTGGTCGGCTCTTACTCCTCAGGGTCGTGCTCAGCCTCTTCCTGCTTCCGGCCCTCCGTTCGTCGCATGGGCTCCTCCTCTTACTACACCTCCGCGACCTGTTTTCCCGGAGGACACTGATTTTCGGCAGCCTTGACCCCTTTTGATGATGTCAAAAGGGGGAGAGATATTTGGGGAGTTAGAGTTATTTGAGTTAGAGTTATTTATGTGTTTATTTTCTATGTTATTTTGGATTGTTTTTTTTTATATGCATGTATTTGGACATATTCTGTGTGTTGGTATGTTATTTGTGGACATGTGGACATGTGTTAGTTTTTGAGGTTGGCATGAACCTCCTGTCTTGTATGGATATTTGTGGACATGTGATCTTTTTTTCAGTATAATATGGCAGTTATTTTTCTTATCTCTATGTGGTATATGTGATTGGTTGTATCTTGTGTTTATACTATTATTGACCCAATCATCTTGTTTGGAGGATGGAGGTATTTATGGATGGAAGGAGGTAACCATGTATGCATACACTTTTGTATTTCTGTATCTTTGGTATGCATGGATGGTTGGCATATGTGTCATTTTCATATCCTATATATGCCTATGTTATGCATGTACATCTCTTTATCAGATTATTTTATATGCATGTGTTAAGGGGGAGCTTCACTTAAAGTCTCCACCCAAAATATTTGTAATAACTCCATATGTTTTGTCATCATCAAAAAGGGGGAGATTGTTGGCCCAAAGGCCATTAGCCCGAAGTTTTGATGATAACAAACCATATGTAGTTATGTTTTAACAAGTTTGTTTAAATGAGTTTCAGGTAAAAATCATAGGTTGATTGACGGCTCCAACACAAGACTCACACATTTGGAAGCCGCGAAGATTTAGATCCCAGAGCCCAGCACAATAGAAGAGCTCCAGGATTAAACAAGTTGAGAAGACTACTGCAAGATTTGTATTTTTACATTTTCCATTTAAGTTAGGATTTATAGTCTATTTTGTCAAGACCGAGATGATAGAGGTTGATAACTTTGGGATTGTCACACACACACATTTGATATTGCTTCATGCTTATAAACAAAATTTTATTACAAAATTTCTTACCAAGTTTCGAAAAAACAAGTTAATCTTTTTGGTGTTGATCTATGATCACACCCTGGTCTTTATAAGCCCTAGAACTCTATTTTGTATATACTCATCTAAAGAATTTTTATCAAAATTTTTATCTTCAAAAAGCCCTTTCAAAAACCTGACTTTTGGCCTAGTCCGGTCGACCGCTGGCAGAGCAGAACTGCTCTGTCGGTCGATCGGGTCGGTCGATCGACATGCACCATTGCGCATGTGTGCACATCGGTCGACCGACCGGTCGACCGAGAGCAAGAGCAGTGCTCTCTGTTTTTTCTCGGTCGACCGTACCGTTAACCGGCCCGGTCGACCGCTTTCCCAACGGTCGGAAATCCGACCGTTGGCGGTCGACCGGCCCGGTCGACCGACAGCAGTCAGAATCTGCTGACATATTCCAACAGCTATTTTTCTGATTTGATTTTTGTTGGGATCTCCCCCAACGAATCTCTTGGTCTTTTTAACCCAGTTTTCTTTCCCCATAAATAGAGGGAGTGTTCTACAACTAAAATACAAGATTTACAAGATCAAGATCAAAAGTTTAGCCTTTTAGCAAAAAGTTTTCATTGAGCCAAATTTTCAATCCTTTTAGCTTGAAGCCTTCCTCTACTTCTCTTCTAGATTTGTGCACTACACAATCTCAAAAGTTTCATCTCCTCATCTTAGTTGTAGGGTTGTGCAAGTGAGCCATTGTTTGTGGTCAAGTGTTGATCACCGTTTTCTTCATATTGAGAAGTTGTAGAGGTTGCGACCTCAAGCGAGCTAGTGAGCTCTAAGTAGGTGTTACGACACCGTGAGAGAGGACAAGTGTGTCCGAAGAGTTCTAGTGAGAACTTGTATTGACGATCCGGTGGGATCAAGCATAGTGGAAATCCTTCATCGTGTTGAAGGCGGGAACGTAGAGTAGTGGCTCGAACCTCGAAACATATTCTCGTGTTTGCGATTGTCCACTTATCTCTAAACTCTCACTCTCCTTTACTTGCACTATTATTTGTTTACTTCCTTGCAAGTTTTAATATTGTTATTATTTATTATTAATTAGTTTTAATCCGCATTATTTGCCACTTAGTATAGCCATCACCTATTCACCCCCCTCTAGGTGATTTCACAACCTTCCAGTGCCCTAACTCTTTGTATAAGGCGCACTACTTCTTCTTTAGATCTCTGAATCCTGATATGGACTTTGATCTCTCCTGATCACCTCTGCCCTTCCGATTGGAACTCCTGCCTCTTACCGTCAATGTCGCTGCTGTTGTGCTCCCAGAAGAAGACAATATGTCATGCCTCCTTACTTCATAATTCATAATAGCAGCAGACACCTCATTGTAGTTAAGTGGTTGTCTGCCATTGATCAAGGTATGTGTAAAGGTCTCATACTCTTCTTCAAGAAGAGAATTTAATAGAATTATCGCCTTTTCCTCTTCATCGATCTTCACATTCACATTAACCAAGTCTGTAAGAACCTTTGTGTAGCTATTCATGTGTTCATCAATGGAGATTCCTCTCTACATCTGAAAATAATAAAGCCTTTTCTTCAACTACAACCGCGACTCGATTTTTTCGTCAGATACTTTTTCTCCAGGATCTCCCACAGCTGTCTTGCAGATGTTTCATGTAACACATGATACTTGATGTCTTATATCAAACAAAACCTTATCAAGCCACACGCCATTCGGTTCATCTTATCCCAATCTTCTTCAGTAGTAGTCTCGAGTTTTTTCTCCAACCGTAGAGTGTCTTCGAGATTTGATGTCATCAATGCATCCATCCCCTCACATCTCCACATACCGAAGTTGTTCTTTCCGTCAAACTTCACCACATCAACCCTCAATGGATGTGGATTCACGAATTTCACTAAAGATATACTATCTCCAGCTATCTTCTTAATCGATTCCTAAAATAATGCAGAAAGCAAACAGAGTTAGATCAAAAAACTAGATAAAGATAGGATCTTTACCTAAAAGCCCCTTGAAGAGTTTCCGCAGCGATCTACTCCTCCAAATTTGATTCTGTAACACCCCGTTCCCGGAATACGTACTTGGTTGCGTATTCAGATTTTTCGATCGTATTTTTCGATTTGTTTCCTGTATTTATTTTTGTATTATGAATTCCTTATATGATTGTTTTATCTTGGATTTGGATTCGTGGACTCGGAGTCAGCCCTAGTCTGAGCCGAGGACCCGATCCTAGTGTATTACTCGATTTGGTCTTTCCGGTATTCTGATTTGACCGATTTTTGTTTCAAATATCATTTTCCAATATTATATATTTTATATGATTTTCTGGAATTTTCCTGAATTTAATTAAATATCTTCAAAACCGGTGTCGGCCAGTGCCGCTGACCGATTCCCAGATTTTTAGTTTACAAACGGTTTAGAATTTCTACAAGTACCTTTAGACATTATTTCTTAAAATCATATTTTCTATCTACATACTTTTTCTGAGGATTTTATGAATTTATGAAAATTCCATCGGAGTCGGTAGGTAACTGATTCCGGGATTTTTAGTTTTTAAAACTATAAAGTATTTCTTAAAACGGATTTCACTATGATACTTAGTATTATATTCTTGATTTTTGATAATTATTTCGGGTCGTTCCGAGACACTTGAATTTCGGACGATTCCGGTATTTTCCCGAAAGATTTCTGCATCCGCAACCGAATCCCGGGAATCCGCCACTTCCATTATTTTCATCTTCTTTCCCAAGAAAATATCTTCTCATTATAATTTCTTTTCCTTTTTCCTTTTCCTTTATTTCTTTTCTTCCTCCACAAGCCAAAGCCTTTTCCTATTTTCCAAAATTCCAACAATTCCAATTTTTCCTCTCCACACACTTCCACCAACCTCCACCATTAGTGCCCCCTTTCTCTCTCTTCCTTGGCCGGCCATGATAGGCCAAGAGACACCTCACCCCTCACCTTGGCAAGCCACCAAGTGGCCAAAAGAGGGACACTCATCCCCTCCTCCACTTTGCAAAAAGCCCCCTCTCATCTACATTAATTACACCTCCTTCACAAATCCAAAATCCTAGTTAAACCTTCCCTTTACATTTCATTTCCTTTTTTCATTTTCTCTTCACCAAGAGCCAAACCCTAGCCACCTCCATCTCCTTCATCTCCACCACCACAACTACTCCAACCTCTTCCCTTCATCTTCCTCCTCCTTCATCTCCATGGGAAACACCACCAAGGTCATCTTCTTCCTCCTTCATCTCCATGGAAGCTACCACAAGGTCATCAACTCCAACAAGACCTCATCTTTTTCTTCATCATCAACTTCCATCAATACCATCATCAACCCCTCCTTTGGTGAGTAATTTTACTTACCTAGACTTGATTAATTCTTAGGATACTTGTATTTTCATATCATGTATACTTAGGACTTCAAATCATGCCATTTGATTATCAAACACAAAACCACCAAAATCTGTTCTGTTTGCTGTTTCCAGACGATTAGTCGACTAGACCTATAGATTAGTCGACTAGAAAACCCTAGTTGAAACGTAACCTTTCTGGAAACACAGTTTTAGTCGACTAGACCAAATTACCAGTCGACTAGAGACCCTTAGTCGACTACACCCTTGACCCTAGTCGACTAACCTTTCCTGAATCAGAAACCCAAACTCTCTGTATCACAGTATTAGTCGACTTGACATGACTGTTAGTCGACTTGAGATGTCTGTTAGTCGACTACCCTTTCCATCCTAGTCGACTAACTTTTCCTGAAACCAGAACCCAACTCTCTGGAACCCAGATTTAGTCGACTATGCCAGACTATTAGTCGACTAACCCCTATATTAGTCGACTACCCTTTCCACCTAGTCGACTAACTTTAGCTGTCTGTTATGGTTGATTTCTTTCTTGAATAGGAACCTTATCCTCTAGACTTACATCACATATTGGTACTACTTGACTTGCCTCTTGACAAACATCATCTTACCTTCTCTCCTTCTCTCTCCTCTTCTCTCTACATATTTATATCAGGTTTTGTGGCGCATCCCGAGCTTCCGTGGATTTTGGATCTTTTGGCATATTGGTGGTTTAGGCGAGTAGTCTCGCTCTTCTCTTATCTCTATTTGAGTTTCCCGTTTCGCCGGGACGATAAGTATTTCGCTTCTTATTTTCATATTCATGTATTGCATTACAATTGCTTGAATTATGGTAGCTTCATCTTGTGCTTGTACCTTGCTTATGATATGCTTGTTTCTTCATCATATACCATGCGTGGCCGACCCTTCGTGGTCGTTGGACCTTGAGTTACTTCCATGTTACCATTTGCCATTACTTCAGACTTGTTAGTTGCATGCTTCCTTTTAACACATGTATATCACCTGACCATCTAGTGTGTTATCACCTGACCACCTGCCATGCTACTATTTGACAAGACCCTTTAGTTATGCTATGACTTGCCCTGACTATTATCAATCTCTTGCCATGACTTAACCCGACTATTATCAATCCTTTGATATGCTTGGTTGTTTACTAAATATCATCACCCTGTCATGCTATCACTTGACACCCAGCATGATATACTTGACTTGTGATTATCACCTTTACGGGAACCTTACCTTATTATCCTGTATCATGATCAGTGACTTGTTTTCCTGCTTTACATGCAGTGACCTGACTATATAGTACGTATGTACTCCTGATTCCTGATCATGTCCATCTCCTGTTTTTCCCGTAAAGCGATAATTAAACTATTGAACCTTAAAAAGGACCAACTTGTATTGGGTCGGGGGAAACATGCGGATATCAATATGTGTTCGTGTTTACAGTGGCTTTTAGGTATATTGTACAATCATGTTTCCGGTCTGACCTGAGGGCCTCCAGGGGACCGAGGGGAGAGCTGGCTCCCTTATTCCTGGCTTCATTTGATAAGGGCATACATAAGTCCCTCCTGTTTAGCCTTGCGGTTGGCTTCCGTTTCCATGCAACGGAACAATCCTGGACCGTGGTCCCGGGCATGCACGGGACCCACTGTAAACATAGTTCGTTGATACCCCCGCTAGTTTCCAATAACAACCTTGTTTTACTCGGATATGGATCTATGTGCGTTGGGACGCTAGTTCACATAGCTAGATATCAGGGTAAGACGAGTAATAATAAAGTGTTATAATAATCGGCTCTTTAAGTTGTAAGTAGAGGTATGTGGAATGGGACGCATACTAAAGCCTGCAACTTAAACGGCTATGAATCTGTGATGTGCCTTACCATATTTGTTGTATGGATTTTATTCGGATTTCCTATTTTATGATTATTATGCCATACCTGTTCATGCCTGCCCTAACCTATCTGCCTCCTGAGTATTTCCTACTTGATATCATTTCTTATATACTTCATTTGTGTTCTAACCCTCCTGTCTTCTGTACTTGACACCTGTGCTCCTCCTGACTCGCCACCTGGCATCCATATTCCTACTCGCCTGGGGAGTTTCACTGACTCCCCTGGATTCTCATGTCCAGGTTATGGAGCCCGGAGCGTGTGGATTCTCCCCGTTACTGCTCAGAGTGGCGCAGCGGTAGCGTGGATCTCCAGCCGACCGTCCAGAGCCACATCCTTCCAGGCCCCCTATATGCCTCTCGAGTTTCCTCTTAGCAAACTCGTGAGTGCCCTTTTCTATTCATACTTGTACATTTCCTTGTATACTTGTATGTGAGCGCCCTTTTATGCTGTTCATGTATGTATATCTCTTGTACTCTCGCATTTGCGCATATCTGTGATGTATTATTATTGTAATATTCATCACCTCTGGTGATAACTCTGTGATTGTATATATATGTGTGTTGGAATGTATAATGCACCATTTGCTTCCGTACTCTGATTCTTGTCTGTACTGATGCTTAGCGTATATACGGGAGGGTAGTTCTGACCTACGTATATACGTCGCAGTGACGCCTCCGTATCCGTGGGATCGGGGCGTTACAGGATGGTATCAGAGCTTAGGCTCTAAACATCTTCAGTACGTCCAGAAGGCAAATCAATGGTAAAGAGATTTGCAACTGGAATACATGAGTCTTGGTTATACATTCCAACTACAAGTGCAGAGTTATCTATTTCTTGACCATCCTTCCTTTGATTCCTAATTCCTCCTATCCTTTCCCTGTTTTGGTTTTATGAAGCCTTTATGCCAACATTAAGATATGATAGACTAGGGAGGTAGTGGCTGGTTCTGCATGAAGCTATTATGTGATCTCTTCGGTGAATTCTATGAAGCTTGGTATTCTCCAGATTGGTCCTGATCTGGCTATCTTTCAGAGGTCAGCAGTCGGAATTCTCTACGGATATCCTACATTCTCTACTATATCGTTCAGGGTGATTGGTGCCTGGTATTCGGGATTCTTAATTATCGGCCTTCTTTATTATGCTCAGGGCTATCAGGGTTTTCTTTATCTTCGGTATTCTGACTCATTTATTGCACAGCCACGACATCAGTAGTATTATTCAGCATTATTCGAATATTTATACAGCCGGAAGTGCGGAGGATGATTATTGTTTAGTCGACTTGAGAGCCCTACCTATAGTGCTTCATATCTTAATTGGTATAATTTCCACCCATGTCCCCTTTGTGTTCAATTTACCCCTTATCGAAATTGCGAGGACGCAATTTTTGTAAGGTGGATGGATTGTAACACCCCGTTCCCGGAATACGTACTTGGTTGCGTATTCAGATTTTTCGATCGTATTTTTCGATTTGTTTCCTGTATTTATTTTTGTATTATGAATTCTTATATGATTGTTTTATCTTGGATTTGGATTCGTGGACTCGGAGTCAGCCCTAGTCTGAGCCGAGGACCCGATCCTAGTGTATTACTCGATTTGGTCTTTCCGGTATTCTGATTTGACCGATTTCTGTTTCAAATATCATTTTTCAATATTATATATTTTATATGATTTTCTGGAATTTTCCTGAATTTAATTAAATATCTTCAAAACCGGTGTCGGCCAGTGCCGCTGACCGATTCCCGGATTTTTAGTTTACAAACGGTTTAGAATTTCTACAAGTACCTTTAGACATTATTTCTTAAAATCATATTTTCTATCTACATACTTTTTCTGAGGATTTTATGAATTTATGAAAATTCCATCGGAGTCGGTAGGTAACTGATTCCGGGATTTTTAGTTTTAAAACTATAAAGTATTTCTAAAACGGATTTCACTATGATACTTAGTATTATATTCTTGATTTTTGATAATTATTTCGGGTCGTTCCGAGACACTTGAATTTCGGACGATTCCGGTATTTTCCCGAAAGATTTCTGCATCCGCAACCGAATCCCGGGAATCCGCCACTTCCATTATTTTCATCTTCTTTCCCAAGAAATATCTTCTCATTATAATTTCTTTTCCTTTTTCCTTTTCCTTTATTTCTTTCCTTCCTCCACAAGCCAAAGCCTTTTCCTATTTTCCAAAATTCCAACAATTCCAATTTTTCCTCTCCACACACTTCCACCAACCTCCACCATTAGTGCCCCCTTTCTCTCTCTCTTCCTTGGCCGGCCATGATAGGCCAAGAGACACCTCACCCCTCACCTTGGCAAGCCACCAAGTGGCCAAAAGAGGGACACTCATCCCCTCCTCCACTTTGCAAAAAGCCCCCTCTCATCTACATTAATTACACCTCCTTCACAAATCCAAAATCCTAGTTAAACCTTCCCTTTACATTTCATTTCCTTTTTTCATTTTCTCTTCACCAAGAGCCAAACCCTAGCCACCTCCATCTCCTTCATCTCCACCACCACAACTACTCCAACCTCTTCCCTTCATCTTCCTCCTCCTTCATCTCCATGGGAAACACCACCAAGGTCATCTTCTTCCTCCTTCATCTCCATGGAAGCTACCACAAGGTCATCAACTCCAACAAGACCTCATCTTTTTCTTCATCATCAACTTCCATCAATACCATCATCAACCCCTCCTTTTGGTGAGTAATTTTACTTACCCTAGACTTGATTAATTCTTAGGATACTTGTATTTTCATATCATGTATACTTAGGACTTCAAATCATGCCATTTGATTATCAAACACAAAACCACCAAAATCTGTTCTGTTTGCTGTTTCCAGACGATTAGTCGACTAGACCTATAGATTAGTCGACTAGAAAACCCTAGTTGAAACGTAACCTTTCTGGAAACACAGTTTTAGTCGACTAGACCAAATTACCAGTCGACTAGAGACCCTTAGTCGACTACACCCTTGACCCTAGTCGACTAACCTTTCCTGAATCAGAAACCCAAACTCTCTGTATCACAGTATTAGTCGACTTGACATGACTGTTAGTCGACTTGAGATGTCTGTTAGTCGACTACCCTTTCCATCCTAGTCGACTAACTTTTCCTGAAACCAGAACCCAACTCTCTGGAACCCAGATTTAGTCGACTATGCCAGACTATTAGTCGACTAACCCCTATATTAGTCGACTACCCTTTCCACCTAGTCGACTAACTTTAGCTGTCTGTTATGGTTGATTTCTTTCTTGAATAGGAACCTTATCCTCTAGACTTACATCACATATTGGTACTACTTGACTTGCCTCTTGACAAACATCATCTTACCTTCTCTCCTTCTCTCTCCTCTTCTCTCTACATATTTATATCAGGTTTTGTGGCGCATCCCGAGCTTCCGTGGATTTTGGATCTTTTGGCATATTGGTGGTTTAGGCGAGTAGTCTCGCTCTTCTCTTATCTCTATTTGAGTTTCCCGTTTCGCCGGGACGATAAGTATTTCGCTTCTTATTTCCATATTCATGTATTGCATTACAATTGCTTGTATTATGGTAGCTTCATCTTGTGCTTGTACCTTGCTTATGATATGCTTGTTTCTTCATCATATACCATGCGTGGCCGACCCTTCGTGGTCGTTGGACCTTGAGTTACTTCCATGTTACCATTTGCCATTACTTCAGACTTGTTAGTTGCATGCTTCCTTTTAACACATGTATATCACCTGACCATCTAGTGTGTTATCACCTGACCACCTGCCATGCTACTATTTGACAAGACCCTTAGTTATGCTATGACTTGCCCTGACTATTATCAATCTCTTGCCATGACTTAACCCGACTATTATCAATCCTTTGATATGCTTGGTTGTTTACTAAATATCATCACCCTGTCATGCTATCACTTGACACCCAGCATGATATACTTGACTTGTGATTATCACCTTTACGGGAACCTTACCTTATTATCCTGTATCATGATCAGTGACTTGTTTTCCTGCTTTACATGCAGTGACCTGACTATATAGTACGTATGTACTCCTGATTCCTGATCATGTCCATCTCCTGTTTTTCCCGTAAAGCGATAATTAAACTATTGAACCTTAAAAAGGACCAACTTGTATTGGGTCGGGGGAAACATGCGGATATCAATATGTGTTCGTGTTTACAGTGGCTTTTAGGTATATTGTACAATCATGTTTCCGGTCTGACCTGAGGGCCTCCAGGGGACCGAGGGGAGAGCTGGCTCCCTTATTCCTGGCTTCATTATGATAAGGGCATACATAAGTCCCTCCTGTTTAGCCTTGCGGCTGGCTTCCGTTTCCATGCAACGGAACAATCCTGGACCGTGGTCCCGGGCATGCACGGGACCCACTGTAAACATAGTTCGTTGATACCCCCGCTAGTTTCCAATAACAACCTTGTTTTACTCGGATATGGATCTATGTGCGTTGGGACGCTAGTTCATATAGCTAGATATCAGGGTAAGACGAGTAATAATAAAGTGTTATAATAATCGGCTCTTTAAGTTGTAAGTAGAGGTATGTGGAATGGGACGCATACTAAAGCCTGCAACTTAAACGGCTATGAATCTGTGATGTGCCTTACCATATTTGTTGTATGGGTTTTATTCGGATTTCCTGTTTTATGATTATTATGCCATACCTGTTCATGCCTGCCCTAACCTATCTGCCTCCTGAGTATTTCCTACTTGATATCATTTCTTATATACTTCATTTGTGTTCTAACCCTCCTGTCTTCTGTACTTGACACCTGTGCTCCTCCTGACTCGCCACCTGGCATCCATATTCCTACTCGCCTGGGGAGTTTCACTGACTCCCCTGGATTCTCATGTCCAGGTTATGGAGCCCGGAGCGTGTGGATTCTCCCCGTTACTGCTCAGAGTGGCGCAGCGGTAGCGTGGATCTCCAGCCGACCGTCCAGAGCCACATCCTTCCAGGCCCCCTATATGCCTCTCGAGTTTCCTCTTAGCAAACTCGTGAGTGCCCTTTTCTATTCATACTTGTACATTTCCTTGTATACTTGTATGTGAGCGCCCTTTTATGCTGTTCATGTATGTATATCTCTTGTACTCTCGCATTTGCGCATATCTGTGATGTATTATTATTGTAATATTCATCACCTCTGGTGATAACTCTGTGATTGTATATATATATGTGTTGGAATGTATAATGCACCATTTGCTTCCGTACTCTGATTCTTGTCTGTACTGATGCTTAGCGTATATACGGGAGGGTAGTTCTGACCTACGTATATACGTCGCAGTGACGTCTCCGTATCCGTGGGATCGGGGCGTTACAGATTCCTCGAGCAATCAAAATGCTATTTTGAGACTGACACATGATCCCACAAACAGTCCCAACACTGCTCCGAGATCGACACACGATCTCCGCCAAACAGCTACCAATACTCTTGGAATTAACACACGATCTCACGACGAACCTGGGATGCTCTAATACCACTTATTGCGTTTCACTGATGGCACTTCTTGCGCCTAACGCCTTCTTCTAGGCAACAACCAACTTGAGGAACCCAAGCAACTGAGATAGGCGCGCCGGAGAAGTACACACACGACAAGAACAAAGAAACAAGAGAGAAAACAAGCAAATGTTGTGCAACGACAACAACCAGAAGAGGAATCCCTGAATCCCCAAGCACGAAGAACAAATTCTCAAAACAGCACAAATACCAAAACAGAGAAAGAACACACGAAAAACAACGATTAACGAGGTTCGGCCTTGATGCCTACGTCCTCAGGGCAATGAAAGGGAGATTCTTTTGATTTTATAAATCAATTACAATGGATGCAGCTTCTCTGAGTATCAAGAGAGCTGCCACTTTCCTTGGTTCAACAAAACCCTAGAAATCCCGTTTAAATACAACAGATTTCAAAATCAGCAATCGTAGCCCGCAACCCGACTGTCGTCGACGACCGGCGGTCGACCGACCCTATGCGCCGGTCGACCGAGCCTGTCGACCGTTCCCAACCAAGAGTTGGGTCACTTCAGTCGAACGACAGCGCTCCTTCTGCTGTCAACCGGCGGTCGACCGCTCATGCCTTTGTGCATGTTGTGCACGTCGGTCAACTGGACCAGTCGACCGAGCTCCTGCTACTCCGGGCGGTCGACCGGGCCGGTCGACCGAATACCTGCTGCTGCTGTTAACCTGTTTTGCTGCTGCTGCTTCCTTCGTCTTTCGTCGACGACTTCCTCGACGATCCTTGTCGACTTCCTCGACAATATCCACTCTCTTTCCAATAATTCTCCATCTCGGTGAAGATTCTTTCAAATCTGAGCCGAACTGTCCATCAACTCGAGAGTGGCTACACCAATGTGGTTGCCTACGTACCCTGCCCAAGGGATCAAGTCATCCATAGTTCATCCAAATGAGCTTCAGCAAGCTCAAGCTACCTGAAGGACATGGAGCAAAGCTTTGTAATGTGCAAACTTGACTCCAGACACCACCTTAGTAATCATGTCGGCGGGATTCTCCGATGTGTGAATCTTCAACAGTTCGATATCACCCTCTTCTAGAATCTCCCGAACGAAACGGTACCTGACGTCGATGTGCTTCGTCCGTGCATGATAGACCTGGTTCTTGGCCAAGTAAATGGCGCTCATACTGTCACAGTTAATCTTCAGCGGATCCTGTTTCACGCCCAAGTCATCAAGCAAGCCTTGAAGCCAGATTGCCTCCTTCATAACCTCCGTCATAGCCATATACTCGGCCTCTGTGATCGACAATGCGATGGTAGACTGTAGTGTGGAGCGCCAACTCACCGGTGCTTGAGAGAATGTGAAGACATACCCTGTTGTAGACCGGCGCTTGTCAAGGTCACCTGCATAGTCTGAATCAACATATCCTATGCACTCTTGCTTTCCCGTGGAGTCCTTCTCAAATACCAGACCTACATCAATTGTTCCTTTAATGTACCTCAAGATCCACTTCACTGCCTCCCAATGACCGTGTCCTGGATCATGCATATCTGCTAACCATGGAGACAGCCTGTGATAGATCTGGTCTCGTACACACCATAGCGTACATTAGGCTGCGTTGCGTGCGTTGGCATATGGGACGTGAGTCATATACCCACGTTCCTGAACACTCTTCGAAGACATCTTAGCAGACAACTTGAAATGAGGAGCCATAGGTGTACTTACAGACTTCGTATCCTTGCCGATATTGAATCTCTGTAATACCTTTTCCAAGTACCCCTTCTGAGTCAAGCTCACCCTACCACTCTACGGTCTCTAGTGATCTCCATGCCTAACACCTTCCTAACTTCACCAAGGTCTTTCATCTCAAACTCTGAAGATAAATCCCTCTTCAGTGCATCAATGGCAGATCTCGACCTCGAAGCAATCAACATATCATCTACATACAGAAGTAGATAGATATATTCCCCTGTCGGTAGTTTGTTGTAGTACACACATGGGTCATAGTGGCTACGTGTGTACTTCTTCCCTCTGATGAAGCTGTCAAACCGCTTGTACCACTATCTAGGAGAGTGCTTCAGTCCGTACAGCGACTTCTTCAGCTTACATACCATTTCTTCCTTCCCTGCAGTCTTGAACCCTGTTGGCTGAGTCATGTAGATCTCCTCCTCTAGATCGCCGTGGAGAAAGGCGGTCTTTACATCGAGTTGGTCAAGGTCCAACTCGTACTGCGCCACCAAAGCCAATAAAATACGAATTGACGAATGTTTAACAACAGGAGAGAATACCTCATTATAGTCAATTCCTTCCCTCTGAGCATAGCCCTTAGCTACCAACCTGGCCTTGTAGCGCACCGAATCTTCTTGGAGAGATCCCTGCTTCTGAGCATACACCCACTTGCAGCTTATAGCCTTCTTCCCTTTGAGAAACCTAGTGAGTTCCCAAGTGTCGTTCTTGTAGAGAGACTTCATCTCTTCATTCATGGCTTCTTTCCACATCTTCGATTCCGAACTGATTTCAGCTTCTCTGAAGGTGGACGGGATAGCCTCCTCGACGACTAGAAGTGCATACGCCACGACCATATCTGTAGTGAGCCAACCTGGTCTCCTAGTGTTCCTCCTTGGTCTTTCAACTACAGTAGAAACAGGAACATTACCCATGACCTGTTCTAGACCCTCTTCAACATCTTCAACATCTTCTACAACTGCTTGATCACTGCCCTGTGTCACCCTGGAAATGATCCTCACCGATGCTGAATCCTCTAGAGATGGTGGATTTGCATCAATCTCTACCTGCTGCGATAGCTCCTTTGGTCTTGCTAGTCTCCACCTGCTGAGAGACCTTAGGCTTCATCATGGAAGCCTCATCAAAAGTGACATCCCTGCTGAGAAGAAACTTCATGTCCGTTGGATCCCAAATCTTGAACCCTTTGATTCCACGCTTGAAACCGACGAACACCCCTTTCTTTGCTTTTGGGTCTAACCTATCATCTTTGACATGATAGTAGGCTGGACATCCGAAAACCCGTATCAAATCATAGTCAGCAGCTGCTTTTTCCGACCAAGCTTCAAGAGGAGTCTTCCCCCATATCGCAGACGACGGCAACCTATTCACGAGATAGCATGCATACGCCAAAGCCTCAGCCCAAAACTTCTTTGACAAACCTGCATTGAACAACATACACCGGACCTTCTCTAGTAAAGTCCTGTTCATCCTCTCTGCTACCCCATTCTGTTGCGGTGTCTCTCGTACAGTGAAGTGTCTCTCTATGCCCTCATCAAGACATAGCTGTAGGAAAGGATCCGATTTGTACTCTCCTCCATTGTCTGAACGGAGGACCTTGACCTTCCTTCCCGTGCTTCTCTCCAAGTTCTTCTTCCACTTCACGAACAATTCTAGGACTTCCCCTTTGTGTCGCATGGTATATATCCAACACCCCAACACCGCCTAGAATAGTCATCAATAAACGACACAAAATAATGGTTACCTCCAATTGATGCAGTCTTGGTAGGTCCCCAGACATCCGTGTGAACATAGTCAAGAATCCCCTCAGTGCAATGTGATGTTGTGCCGAACTTCACCTTGGTCTTCTTGCCGATGATACAGTGTTCACAGAATTCCATCTTGCAGGTTTTAGCACCCTTCAATAACCCTTGCCTCGCAAGAGCTTGCAATGACTTCTCTCCTGCATGTCCCAGCCTCATGTGCCACAGCCTGGTTGGATCTTCCTCTGAACTGGTAGAAGCCGCCACTTGCCCTGTCACCGTACTACCCTTCAAGTAGTATAGGTTGTTCCAGCGATCGGCTTTCAATACCACCATCGAACCTTTTGTCATTCTAAGAACTCCTTTAATCGACACCAAAAGGCCCAATGACTCAAAGCTCCAACGGAAATCAGGTTTCTCTTCAACTGAGGTACATACCTCACTTTCTTCAGCTCTCTCACCATCCCATCAAACATTCTGATTTGGATTGTACCAACACCCTCCATGATGCATGGATGATCGTCGCCCATAACGACTGAACACCCTTCCAGCTTCTCAAAGCTTGTAAACCAGTCCCGATTGGGGCATACATGGTATGTAGCACCTGTATTCATGTCCACTCATTTTCACCTGAGTAGCTTACGATGGGAGTTGTAACTGAGAATGAGAACACCGACGAATCTGAGTCTGATCCATCTGCCTGTGATTTACTGCTCTGAGTGTTAACCACCTTTGCGAAATTTGCTTCAGACTTCGATTCCTTCTTCTTTCCTTTGAACTTCGGACAGTCCACTTTCCAGTGCCCTATCTCTCTGCAGAAGGCACACTTTTCTTTTTTTTTTTTAAGATCCCTGAATCCTGGCCTGGACTTTGATCTTCCTCTTTCCTCCTTGCCCTTCCTTGATGAACCTCTGCCTCTTACTGTCAATACCTCCGCTGATGAGCTTGACTGAGAAGGATGTCTCTCCTTTCTTCTTGTCTCATAACTTGCCAGTGCAGACAACACCTCATGATAGTCCAGAGTCTGTCTACCATTGATAAAGGTTAGAGTGAATGTCTCATACTCCTCCTCCGGGAGTGAGTTCAGGAGGATTATCGCCTTATCTTCTTCATCTATCTTGACATCCACGTTCACCAAATCTGTAAGAAGCTTCGTGTAGCGGTTGATGTGTTCATTCACGGAGCTCCCCTTCTTCATCTGAAACCGGTACAGCTTACTCTTAAGCTGCAATCTAGATTCGATACTCTTGGTCAGATATTTCTTCTCAAGGGTCTCCCACAAATGCTTCGCCGACGTCTCATGTAACACAAGATATTTTATGTCTTGTGTTAAACATGAACGAATCAACCCATACGCAGATCTGTTCATCTTCTCCCACTCTTCATCAGTGGTCGTGCTTCTCTTCTTCTCCAGAAGGAGAGTATCCTCGAGGTTCGATGCATTCAGGGCATCCATAACCTCACATCTCTACATCCCAAAATTATTTGTGCCATTAAACTTCACCATGTCAATCCTTGGATGAGAATTCATGGTCTTAATCGAAGTACTTTCTTCTCTGCCATCTAGATTACTTGATCCTCTATCTATGCGGAAGAAACCAACTGGAAATAGATCAAAACTTCGATAAAAAAATTAGATTTTTACCTTCTTCCTGAAATCCTAGATTGAGTTTCTCACCGGATCTACTCCACCAAAGATTCCTTGAGCACTCCTTGCGTCCTTCTGAGATCGACACATGTTCCCACGAGCACGACTACCTCTGATCTGAGATCGACGATCTCCACCGAATCAGATCCCGAAGCCCTCCGAATCTCCAGAAAAAATCCCAAGCGAAACCTGGGAAGCTCTGATACCACTTGTTGTGCAATAACAACAACCAGAAGAGGAATCCCTGAATCCCCTAAGCACGAAGAACAAATTCCAAAACAGCACAAATACCAAAACAGAGAAAGAACACACGAAAAATAACGATTAACGAGGTTCGGCCTTGATGCCTAATTGAGGTTTTACCTGCACACAAGAATACAAAATTTCAGATCTAAGAATAGGATGTGCAAGGTACTCAATTCTACCGCTATAGCAAGTGGCTATGCGGGTCATGATCTACAGGGAGGGACTAGCGATGGAAGTTTTTTTAGTAAGTTCTCTTTTAGGTTACAAAGTGTTTGAATTAGGAAGAAGATGGTAGATTAAGAGATGGAAAATAGATTATATACAAGGAATTGAATTGGGTGTTGTTGGTGTTGGTGATCTAAACTAAAGAAATAAAAGAAAAGAAAATAACCTAAAAATTACTTACCTCTTCAGTGCTCATATACCTTGGATTCATTGCGACGACTTACCTTGTCTTTGAAGGCAATCAAGCATGGCGTATAGGATCTTCCCATTCACGATCTACACTACGAATAAAAGGCGAGCTAAACTAACAAAGAATGGTTATTCATCACCATAGACCATCAAGAGCACTTGCAATGGCGAAGCAGTCTCGAGGCTATTGAGTTCACTTGGATTACAATCACATCAGAGGAAAATAAACGAAAACAAGAGTAAAGAAGAAACAGAAACTTCGATTTGATTCTTATAACAATGGAAGAAAAGACTTACTTACACCGATGTCACCTCAGTACAAGCTTGATCTCCTTCCTCCATGAAACTCGTCTCTCTCTCTCTCAGTTACATAAAGAAAAAGTAAAAAAAATTACATAAAAGAAAACTAAAAAACCTAAGTTACAAACTACAAATTAGAGAGAAAATCTAAAGAAAAACCCTAAGCTCGTTTCTGCACTTGAGCTTCTGAGATCTGCCCTTCCTCTGTTGTTATGCAGGGGTATTTATAGGAGAAAACCAGAGGATAAGAAGCCTATGAAGATAAGAGGAGCAAAATATCTCTGAATTTGAATTCTTCTTTTATCTCCAAACTTGTTTTGACTTATCCATAGAAGTTCAAATCTATCCTGCAACTTGTTATCATGTTGATCACCGAATATAGCTTATCTTCTGACTGAATTGGAAAGTTTGATCAACATAAGAGTTGTAGTCCTTCAAGTTTTCTTTCTGGAGCATCTTGAATCATAGGATTTGAATATCTGTAACAAAAGTTATGATCTGAATACTAAAATGTGTACAGTCTGAATCCGAATTTTTCTCTCCTTTATCTTCATCTTGTGGTGCAAGCAACCTGATGAGTAGAACTTCATCTCATCTTATCCTTTTCCTCCTCTTTTAGCATTTAGTAGTTCTATCTTATCCTTCCTTTTCCTCCCTTAGATTTTAAATAAAGAATTTAAAATCCAAGTTTAGATTAGGTTAGATAATGTAGAAACTTCTAAATTACTACAATTTTTGCATATGGGCTTTTTGGGCTTCATTCAGGCTTTATTTCTTTATTTTTTTTTTAATACTCAAGGCCTGCACACATTAAATAATAAAACATTAGTAATAGTACATAATTAAAAGAATAAATAGGGAAATATGATAGTAAATGTGGTGATAAATATGCACTTTTTACTACCTATCACATCCCCACACTTATCTTTTTGCTCGTCCTCGAGTAAAAATAAAAAATAAGAAAAAAAAACTAATCTATCCTAACTCACTTTCGTAGGAATCACTGTTGCACTTAGCATGTGCAACAAGCCGTTAAACCTCTAGGTTACCCTAGAGGACGAGTGTTGTCTCGTGAGGGTTTTCAGCGGATTATACCCACAAAATCCGTAAAAAGGAAAATATTTGAAATATGTTTGAAGAGACTAAGTAGTCTATAAGTTTTAGGATTATCATTTTTATTCATTCTTAAACTTAGTCTTTATATAATAAATTGTTATCTATTTTAGGTAAGAATCAAAATTGAATTTTTGTATAGTCTCTTTCGTTACCCTAAGTCATATGCATCCTTGTGAATCTTTACTAGGAATTCTTTAACTTGGACTCTCATGCCCTTATATATATATATATATATATATATATATATATATATAATATATTTTCTTTTTTTTCTTAATATGTATACTCATCTAATTTTCTTTCGTATAAGTATCAAGGCTTCTTGAGGCCCTCATACCTAACTAATTGACTATTAGATGTGTTAGTACATATATAAATAATATTTCTTAATTTTCTTACGCTTTCTAGTCCACCCATGTAGTGAACTTAAAGTCGGTGGCTCCCAAACTGGTTTGTTTTAGGGCACCGGGTGAGAAAACACCCCACGGACTTAAGGATTCGAATGGACTAGGCCACAAAACCAAGGATTCTATTTATAAAATCACCTTTAGGCGTGAATACTTATGCTTCTTGAGGCACATGTATCCAGCTTAATCAGTGAATTTCTTGATTTTTTATTATTATATTTTTTTATAAGGCACAAGAGTCTTTGTCTTAGAATCCTAGATATGTAATGTATTAGGTATGCACATTTCATTAAGGTAAAAATCAAGAATAATTACTTATTCAATTTTCCTCCTATACCTAAAAATTCAACAATTTATTTATTTTGACCAAGTTTTTAGAAATCCTAATCATGATTTTCCTAATTCTTAAAACTAGCTTAGATTTCTTTCAAAAGATAAGTCAAAATATTGTCCCCTTTTCAATTTTTTTTTTAAGTTAATATCTACCTATGTTAGTATGTTAGTAAATCTTCCCCACACCTATCTCATGCATTGTCCTCAATGTATGAATTAATGCACTTATGCATGAAAAAGAAGAAAGGGAAGAAAATATTATCTTAAGGTGGTGATTCCGGTGGTGGTCTAATTGGTCCACGAAATGCGGCCCAATCGAATTTTTGTGGAGTTCGGAGGAACCCACCAGAAATCTCTCTTGTATAACCCACTAAAATGATGTATGTATGAACATTTTTTATTAAAAATTCCACCCCATCTAATTTCCAAATTTCATAATAAATTTCAGAGTCTATTTTGTCAACCGCCTTGTCCAAAATGGAGTGTGAAAAGATAAATAATTGACTTGGACTGAGGACGTACAGGAACTAATACCAACTCAGGAAAGTGACTTAAGTCAAGTAAAGGTTCAGGAGTCGAGCTTGGTTCAAGAAGTGGGTCCAAATCAAAAAGTTAAAACTCTAGTCCACATTTATTTCCCACAATGGAATGTGACTTAATATTGGTGATTCAAGTTCAAGAATGACAGGTGTGGGAATCAAAACTGTCTCTAAAATATTACTCAAATTGGTAACAAAACAGGAGTCAATATTGATTCGAGAATTTGAACTGGATCACAAATTTGAGAATCTAAGTCACATATCTCATTGAGTTCAATATCATAAAAATGAGAACTGGCCAATTTGTCAATGAAACTTTCAAAGTATGAAATTAGTCAAGTTCAATATGATGATCATAAAAGATTTGCGATTCAATTTCATAATGAATTGGCTCAGGATCCAATGTTGACTCGAGAAAATTGAAATCAGGTGAAGACACCAGAGTCATTATTGGATCAGGAAGTAGAATTGAATAACCAAGTTGAGGGTCATGATCATTCTCAAGTTCTATTTCAGGAAATGAATAACTTGCCAAACTGTCAATGTCATTTTCAAAAATTAGAGTTTGGGCAAGTTCAAATGATTGTACTAAAATAAAATCTTGTTTTCCAAAACAACGTGACTCTTCAGCTCTAACAGAATGGTTAGCGACATCAGAAAAGGTCAAACGGTGAGAACGTAAAGTTTGAACCATCATATCTATGTCATGATCACGAGCGATTCTAGCCGAGTCATGGCTTCAAGCATCTTTTCATAGTCGATTGGTTCATCATTTTGTTGTGATTGGACTTGAAAAGATGAAGTGTTGTTGTGAAATTCGTGGTGAAATTGTGAGTCCGTCAGATTCTGTGATTGTTGCTTGGACTCATGCATCATCATGTCCAAGATTGATGATTTTCTATTTTGTGATTGTTGCTCGGACTCATGCATACTCATTTCCATCATTTCCAAGATTGATGGTTTTCTATTTTGAACTGGTGGAACTGAGTATGAAGCTTGGAAATATTGTGGACAAGTGGATAAGGAGACAAGTTGGTTG
The DNA here is from genome assembly GCA_038442645.1 of Agave tequilana. Taxonomy (NCBI): domain Eukaryota; kingdom Viridiplantae; phylum Streptophyta; class Magnoliopsida; order Asparagales; family Asparagaceae; genus Agave; species Agave tequilana. Next base: position 2,602 of record JAVJIF010024090.1, on the reverse strand, counting down.
AAAATTGAATTCGGGGGAGGCGAATCCCCATGGACTCTGTGAATAGTTGAAATTGTTGTGGAAATTATGGTCATACGATGGGGGCATGGGTTATATTCATTCGGATAAGACCACTCCGGCACACTAGGTTAGTTTAATAGTTATGATATGCCGGGTTGGTAATATCCGAAAAAGAGGTTGGTGTGTAATATGAATTATCACTAAAATTGAAAAAATTATTGTTATAAGCCATATCACACAATAAAACACAAACAAAGAAACAAATAAGCAAACAAAGGAAAAAAAATTCTAAACTAAGTTAGGGTGACCTATGACCCAGACGACTCATAACTGGTTAGACTGTCCACGGGAGGTATAATGCGGACGTTGACCACAAGCTAATCAGCCAGGTCAGGGCAAAATTGGTGGGAGGTTATCCGTCAAAGACGTTCCTTAATTAAGTAACCACCAACCTTCGGGCACCTTTCCCCTTAGGATAATCTCCTAATTGAGTCCGAGATGTCCCTAGGGCCAACATCTACTTATTTTTAGTTAGGCTTGGGTTAGTGAGTGAGGAGATTATTTGTGGGCTCAGGGAGGGTAATGACTTCCTCACCTTATCTTGTTTATAGGACAAGCCTTAGATCAATTTAGTGCAGTGTACAAGAAAAGCAACACTTAAGCAATGTAAGCAATCCATAAGTGTTTTTATACTAAATGCTATGCACACGTACCTTTGCTCCAGCACTCTTCAACAGTAAATAGAAAATATAATGAAATAGACACGTGCCTAAATGCAAAGTCTAAATCATTTTTTTAGCATTTACAATCATCATTTTACTGTTGTGTTAGAAATATATATATACAGTGAGTCAAACAAGGAAATAAATGCTACAGATATTTTAACTATGCAATTCAGCCAACCTGCAAAAATATACAGGTTAGTAGTTCACTCAGTTTGTCACAGGACTGTAGCAAATCTGAGGGCTTCTTGGCTCTGCTTTCTTGAGCAGAGTCCAAGGCCACTTATATGTCCACTGCAACAGATATTCCTTGTTGTTAAATCTGTACAAAAAAAACAAGAAGAAAGTTAACCAAAAATGTAAACTTTTAAAGAGATTAACTTACGTCCCTCCCCGGCAACGTCGCCAAAATTTGATTGAGGTTTTACCTGCACACAAGAATACAAAATTTCAGATCTAAGAATAGGATATGCAAGTTACTCAATTCTACCGCGATAGTAAGTGGCTATGCGGGTCGGGATCCACAAGGAGGGACTAGCGATGGAAGCTTTTTTAGTAAGTTCTCTTTTAGGTTACAAAGTGTTTGAATTAGGAAGAAGATGGTAGATTAAGAAGATGAAAAATAGATTATATACAAGGAATTGAATTGGGTGTTGTTGGTATTGGTGATCTAAACTAAAGAAATAAAAGAAAAGAAAAATAACCTAAAAATTACTTACCTCTTCAGTGCTCATATACCTTGGATTCATTGCGACGACTTACCTTGTCTTTGAAGGCAATCAAGCATGGCGTATAGGATCTTCCCCATTCACGATCTACACTACGAATAAAAGGCGAGCTAAACTAACAAAGAATGGTTATTCATCACCATAGGCCATCAAGAGCACTTGCAATGGCGAAGCAGTCTCGAGGCTATTGAGTTCACTTGGATTACAAACACATCAGAGGAAAATAAACGAAAACAAGAGTAAAGAAGAAACAGAAACTTCGATTTGATTCTTATAACAATGGAAGAAAAGACTTACTTACACCGATGTCACCTCAGTACAAGCTTGATCTCTTTCCTCCATGAAACTCGTCTCTCCCTCTCATTTACATAAAGAAAAAGTAAAAAAAAATTACATAAAAGAAAACTAAAAAAAACCTAAGCTACAAACTGCAAATTAAAGAGAAAATCTAAAGAAAAACCCTAAGCTCGTTTCTGCACTTGAGCTTCTGAGATCTGCCCTTCCTCTGTTGCTATGCAGGGCTATTTATAGGAGAAAACCAGAGGATAAGAAGCCTATGAAGATAAGAGGAGAAAATATCTCTGAATTTGAATTCTTCTTTATCTCCAAACTTGTTTTGACTTATCCATAGAAGTTCAAATCTGTCCTGCAACTTGTTATCATGTTGATCACCGAATATAGCTTATCTTCTGACTGAATTGAAAGGTTTGATCAACATAAGAGTTGTAGTCCTTCAAGTCTTCTTTCTGGAGCATCTTGAATCATAAGATTTGAATATCTGTAGCAAAAGTTATGATCTGAATACTAAAACGTGTATAGTCTGAATCCGAATTTTTCTCTCCTTTATCTTCATCTTGTGGTGCAAGCAACCTGGTTGAGTAGAACTTCATCTCATCTTATTCTTTTCCTCCTCTTTTAGCATTTAGGAGTTCTATCTTATCCTTCCTTTTCCTCCCTTAGATTTTAAATAAGAATTTAAAATTCAAGTTTAGATTAGGTTAAATAATGTAGAAACTTCTAAATTACTACAATTTTTGCATATGGGCTTTTTGAGCTTTTGGGCTTCATTCAGGCTTTATTTCTTTATTTTTTAATTACTCAAGGCCTGCACACATTAAATAATAAAACATTAGTAATAGTGCATAATTAAAA